>PVIH01005794.1:0-119248 GCA_004025045.1 Sigmodon hispidus
AAAAAAAAAAAAAAAAAAAAAAAAAAAAAAAAAAAAAAAAAAAAAAAAAAAAAAAAAAAACAACAACAAAACAAAAAAACAAAAAAACAAAAAAACAAAACAGGAAGAAAGAAAGAAAGGTTTAAGCTACACAAACCTATCTGCCTTTATGTCCCAAATGCTAGGATTAAAAGCATGTGGCATCACACCTACGAATTTTAACTCTATAACAACAATAAAAGTATAACGAGGGTCTGGGGAGATGGCTCATTTGTTGAGAACATTTACTGCTCCTTCAGAGAACCTGAGTTCAATCCCCCAGCACCCGCTTCAGTGTCTTACAACCAACCATAACCTCCTTTCCTTCCCGTTCTAGGGGATCCAACTCCTCAAGGATCTGCACTCACGTGGTACACATGAACTCACACAGTACTCACACATCCACATACATTTAAACTTTTTTCATTTTTTTTAAAAAAAATCAGAATAGCTGAATAATCATTATAGGTATATATCTACAATCTGTATTTATTTATTATACATCTACCTCGACTCCTTTAAATTCTATCAAAAGGACATGTCCATGAAGAAAATAAATGGAAAGAAATCAACCACGTGGGGAAACCTTAGAAATGGAGGCTCGGGGAAGCTATCCGTAGGACACTTTGGACTCTGTCCTGGAACAGCTAACTGGAGAGAGGTACACCAGGGTTGAGAGGGGATTTATGTTGTTTGTGAGATGCAAATTAACAAAGGTTTTTGACAGGCTTCAGGCTGGGGAGCAACAGGATCTGAATTATGTTTTGTTTCTCATTTTAGCAAGCAAATCTATTAGAGTTTGGTGAGTAGAGCCGTGAGGACACTAATGCCGAAGTCCCCTCTCCGTCTGTGTACGTGATAATGAAGTCTAGACTTCGTTTGTATAGACAGGTGTGACTGTGAAGGCTAGAATTATCGTTGCAAAACTTTATTTCAGTGAAAGATCATTTGATGCCTGAAGGCAGGGAAGGGGTCTGATAGACTAGAAAAAATCTCAGGAATGCGTCTGACAGCCAATAGATTCAAACCTTAGCTTTGCACGGAAGTTCAGCCAGTAGATTCAGGGCTTGAGTTCGCCTCCGATAGGGTAGCCAATAATTACTATACCCCTTTACCCAAATCTGAAATGCTAAGATATACAGCACCCTGCTTATGTATGCGTTTCTTTAAAAACCCTCTCACCTCTAGGCTCGCGGCCGAATCCCTCCCTGCACCGAAACAAAGAGTTTCGGCCTGGGTTCGTTTGAATCTGTCCAAACAAATAAACTGCCCCTCGTGTGTTTACAATGGAATCCAGCTCCTGGTGGTCTTTGGGGGCCCCTTGACACGGGTACAACATTGAAAATGGTGGCTGGTCTGGTGAAGGGGCCGTCTGCAGGCGCCATGTCGGGCTGCGAAGGTGGCAAAAAGAAGCCCCTGAAACAGCCCAAGAAGCAGGCCAAGGAGATGGACGAGGAAGATAAGGCTTTCAAGCAGAAACAAAAGGAGGAGCAAAAGAAAGTCGAGGAGTTAAAAGCCAAGGCCGGGGGAAGGGACCCCTGGCCACAGGTGGAATTAAGAAATCTGGCAAAAAGTCAGCTGTTCCTCCTATCTGAGATGATGGTGACCCTCTTCCATTCCTATTTAAACATCTGGATCCCCTGCCATAACATCTTTGCCACCTACAGCTAGAATGAAATGTTATCCTGAAGCCTGTTGCTAAACATGTGGATTCCCTATTGTAACATTTTTGCCACCGATAGTTAGAATGAAGTGTTATCCTGGAGCCTGTTGTACATTGTAATAAACTTTTGTAAAAATAAATAAATACAATAAACAATACAGTGGCTCATTGTCTCTAGAGTTCAGCAGTTTCTACCTCAGCTCTGAATGTGAAGTGAGCCCAGTGTGGGGTCCTGCCAGAGCCTGCTCAGTACATCTTTGTTGTACTCTGAATCCTGTATCACTTTGGATTAAACCAACTCGTTAAAAGGCAAAAAAAAAAAAAAAAAAAAAAAAAGAAAGAAAGAAAGAAAATGGTGGCTAATGAGTTGAAAACAAGTGAGTTTTATTTTGATAGTCTATTGAGATATTTGGTGATATATTCAATATACACTGGTTATCTGTGCTCTTTAAGCCAATTGAATTCAGCTTTTGACCTGGAAGGAAAAAAATCCCCCATGTCTTTAGCTACAGCAATATGGTAAGGCTGTGACGTATATTGGAATAGAATTTGTAGATTCAAGGTATGTATTGGTAGAGAGAGCCACAGTGAAATAACCCTTGGTGAGAAAAGTAAGTATTTGAAAATTATATATATATATATAATCACTTATTCTTATGCCTAGAGTTACACAGACTATAGATTACTTGCAAAACAGGTTTCCATAGCAGAGAAGTATTTCTAAATTGCTAGGTATACAGTTTTATAAGAAGGGCAAGCAAATAACTCTCCAAATCCATTGAACACTGTGCCTTATCACTTCCTAAAGGGAACTTGTCCTTAGAAGGAGATAGATTGATTTAGAAAAGCCATCTGAGTCTTCTGTGGCAAATAAAAACCAATCACTAATGGGCCTTTGCACCTTGAAAGTCAAAGTTAAATAGACTCAGATATGCCGACAGGGTGGTCTTGCCCTGGATTCAGAAACTGAGATGGTCAAGGACATACCTGAAACAGCCTTGAAGAAAGATGCTGTTTTTAGAGGACACACCATATGGTAGTCCCCAAAGTGTGAAATACTAGCCATGCTAACATAATGGAGTACAAAGGTTTTGCAGACGTAAAGAATGAGACAACAGCTAATAATGTAAGAAGTATAATTTCCAAGCCATCAAACTAATAGGCATCTAAAACCTGACAAGGATTCACAGAATATAAATCATCAGTTGGGCTTTAGGTCCAGTCCTACTGTGACAATAGGTACAAGTCAAGGGCTATGACAATCTGCATTGGTTTGACATTATATATCTCTTTATACCTGGCACGGGGACCAGAAACAGTCCTGCCTAATACTACATCCTCTGCACTAACAATATCCTGCTATTCTTAGAAATTGGCTAGACAGAAAAAGAAATCAGCCAGGTGAGTAGAGAGTCTCTATGATATAGCTCAGGCTAACAGGAACCATAGTTCACATTTGTTTAACAGACAAACAAACAAGAAAATGAGTAACCGTGTTGCCTAGGGTGATGGTCTTTGCCTGTAACTCCAGCACTCAGCAGAATGAAGCAAGAGAAAAACAAAACACAGCAAAGCAACAAATGAACTCACTGCAAAATCTGTAGGAAAAAAAAATCCTTCTTGTTATCCTTAAGTATTTAACTTCCCAAAACATCAAGGGTTGTCTATATGGTGGTACTGAAAGATGGGATCTTTAAGAAGTGATCTGGTCTTAGATTCCTACTTCCTGAATGAAATCAACAGCCTTCTGAAAGAGATTTCACATAACCTTCAGCTCATTTGGTCCTCTGCAGCCTGAGGACTGTCACTGCTCTAGGGTCCTCTGTGTGGAGTAACCAACCATCTAAACATCAGAGAACATCCTTCACCAGTCTCCTTCTTGGCCTCTAGAATGGTGAGAAATTAAATTGTTCTTTGTAAATGAGCCAGTTTGAGGTATTCCGTAATAGTGGAACAGAGTCAAATAGCTGAGCATATATTAATACCGAACAAGCTTCAAACTACGCAGAGCAGATGGCTTTGCCTGGTGCTCCCATCATGCTTTCTCATGCCTGCACTTCTAGAGCGCTCATGGTGAAATTATCATCTTACTGGTACATGCGTTGTACCAGGTGGAAATCTCTGCTTCCTAAGATCCTGGTTTATGTGAGTAACAAACTTTAAAATAACTACTCAAAATTATTAACAACCATTATGTGATTAACCAAACTTCTTTCTTAAAAGTTTCCAAATATTTATCTTATTTTATAATATGTAGGCTCTTAGGCTCTTTTTGGTTTTTCAAGAAAGAGCAAAGAATTCACTTTACAGTTACACATAGCATGAGTCATATAAAGGACCTGAATAATGTGTAGAATGTTGCCACTGAGTCATCATGGATGATATAAGACCACATGAATAGTGATGAATCAAATCTTTATAATTATAAGAAATCAAAACACTACTACCTTTTACTCTAGAAAGCTCAATTTCAGTTTTGCCCTAGAAGAGACACTGGGTCTATATAGCATCAGTTCTTGTTCCTTAGTGGGGAGATTTGTGCTCCCAAAAGCCAAGTGGGAGCCTCAGCAGAGACAAAGAATTGAACATATAACACAAAGCTTATAGTAAGCATGGCCTTTCCCTATTTAAATGATTCCTATTTTACAATAGGTAAAATATTTTTAATTTGTTTTTAAGTAAGGGACCAGGAAAATAGCTCAGTAGGTAAAGTTCCTACTGTCCAAGAATGAAGACCTGAGCTTGGACCCTTAGCATGGAAAAAAAAAAGCAAACTGTGGTGGTAACCTCAGAACTGGAGAGTAGAAACAGACAGATGTCTGAGTTTTATTGGTTAAACAGAATATGAATTGATGACTGATGATCTCAACATTTGATGAGAGACCTTCATCTCAAAAAATGACATAGTGATAAAGACATCTAATATCTGCTTCTAACCTCCATATGCACACACACACACACACACACACACACACCTATGTGTGCATCTGCACACACATGAGCAAATACACTGGAACAAGTATATATGTCATGCACACACTCACATAGAACTGGCCTAATTGTAACTAATGTATTCAATGAACTTGTGATTTCCAAGGCTTCAGGAGACATCGCTGACAGGATTTGATGGGTATGTTAGAATGCCTATGATTTATCATATAATTTACGTGTCCACCTGTGCAGCTAAGACATAGTTGATGAAAATATCATCTCCCCAGCTCTTTTTCCTACTCCACAGAAAGCATGAAGATAGCATCATGTCAACCATCACTATGCTCTCTCAACAACCCCATCTTCTGTCAAAAGACCCTTCATTTCCACAGGCTTCTAGAAAAACAAGGGCAGTAATACCAGTCTAAGCCTGGAGAAGATTCCAGCAATTTTCTAGGCTAGCTGCAATTTAATGAGCTTTGCCATTGATTAAAGAAGTCATTCTCTGAACCTTTGTAGTACAGCCTCATCTCCTTGCTACACCGTGTGAGAAAAGGAGCTGTAGTCCACTCTGGTTTCCTAAGTTGAATTTCTAGCTACTTACATTTGCCTTTCAATTGTGAAAAGAAGACGTAAGGGATGGGGATCGGGGAGAAGGCTGTAGTTAATGGCAATGGGCTTGTATCATACATGTAGACTTCTCACTTTGATCCCTAGTACCAAAAGAGGAGGGATGCATTATGCAACACCAAAAAAGTGGGCAACACAGCAATTCTTCCTTTATTAGTCTGTCTTCCCCAGAAGGACAGAACCATTAGGATGTACACACAGATATGTGAAAGGAAATACATTTAAAGACATAGAGCTGGAGTTCTGCTTCAGTGATGGGTGGGTGTTCAGGTCCAAAAGAAGATGTGTGGAGGGGGGAAGAGGAACAATACAGACATGATCTGAGGGTGAATGAGGATCCAGCAGCCTTTAACTGAAAAGAGACTATACTTTTTATACTGTATAGGTAGTAGTGACCCATGCTTTTAACCCCAACACTTTGGAGGCAGAGGAAGGCAGATTTCTGCGAGTTTGAGGCCAGCCTGGTCTATAGAGTGAGTCTCAGAAGAGCCAGGGCTACACAGAGAATCCCATCTGGCCATAACCCCCAATAAAAAGACTTATGTAAGTGCTTTAGTTACTTTTCTATTGTAACAAAACATCATGACCACTACATCCTATAAAAGATAATGTTTGTCAAGCTCACAGTTCAAGAAGGGATGAGTCTGTCATAATCATTACGGCACCGGAGCAGTAACTAAGAACTTGGATCCTGATCCATGGGCACAAGGCAGAGAAAGAGAATGTGCTGAAATGATGTGGGGTTTTGTAACCTCAAAGTCCATCCTCAGTAACACCTCTTCCAACAAGGCTACACCTCCTAATCCTTTCCAAACAGCTCCACCAACTCAGAGCCAAGCATTTAAACATGTGAGCCTATGAAGTCTATTTGCATTCAAACCACTAATTTCTACTTCCTGGTCTCCATAGGTTCATGGCCATAATACAAAACACATTTAATCTGACTTCAAAGTTCCTCATTGTCTCAAGTCTTTAAAGTCCAAAGTCTGTCCTGAGACTCAAGGCCCTTTTTTCCTTTTCTTTCTTTTTTTTTGTTTCTTTGTTTATTTGTTTGCTTTTTTCGAAATAAAGTTTCTCTGAGATCTCAGAGATCTGCCTGCCTCTACCTCCTGAGTGCTGGAGTTAAAGGCATGTACCACCACTGCCTGGCTACAGTCTCTCTCTCTCTCTCTCTCTCTCTCTCTCTCTCTCTCTCTCTCTCTCTCTCTCCTTTGGGACAGGGTTTCTCTGTGTAGCCTTGGCTATCCTAGAACTTACACTGTAGAGCGGCTGGCCTCGAACTCAGAGATCTGCCTGCCTTTGCCTCCTGAGTGCTGGGATTGAAGGCATGTGCCACCACCACTCAGCTATAATCTCTTAATTGCTGCTATTTGTAAAAATCAAAGAGTAAATTACATACCTCCAACATACCCTGGTACATAATATATTACCATTCCAAAATGAAGGAAAACAAGCATAGTGAGGAAATACTGACCAAAGCAAAACTGTAAACTGGCAAGGCAGACTTCAAATCCTATAACTCCATGTCCTATGTCAAGGGCAGAGATGGCCCTGCTCCCAGCTTTGCTGACCTTTCTCTCTCTTGAGCTCATTTTTCTCATTATGTACAGATCTCATTGGCAGGTATCCCATGGTTCTGGCATCTCCAACATCTTGAGATCTCCAACACAATACAGTTTTCACCTTCACAGTTTTATAATATCCAACAGAGACTCTTTTATATAAAGGGAGTGGTTCTCTCAAACACCCCAACTAGCTTCTAACTTATACAAATGAAAAGCTTATGTGACAAAGCAAATCAACTGGGGACCATGTCTTCAACATATGAGCCTATTAGGGCCATTCTCATTCAAACTACTAAAGGAAGGTCTTGATCTTCCTTTACAAGTGCTAAGAAGTCTCATCCATGTACTAGAGACCATGAGGTCTTTGTAGCATGGCTAAGACCTTAGTACCAGAAAATCAGTTGGGGTTAGTCTCAGTCTGAAGCTGTGGTTGTCAACCTGTGGGTCACAAACTCTTTAATGTTTTCTGTCAGATATTCTGCATATCAGACATTTACATTGTAATTCATAAAGTAGCAAAATTACAGCTATGAAGTAGCAAAGAAAACAATTTTATGGCTGGGGGTTTTGACAACATGAGGAACTATATTAAAGGGTCATAGCATTAGGAAGGTTGAGAAACACTGACAAGTCTTAAGTCATGAAAACCCAAGGAACCACTAGTGTAAATCCTGGATTCTGCAGCCTGGAAATACTGCAGTGTCTAGGGCAGGAAAGAAAGAGGTTATTTCAATGCCCAGAGATTCATATATTCCTTTTCTTTCACCTCATTGCTTGTGGGGCCCCATATGATGGAATAATGTTTATTTTCACCAAGCGCTGACTTTCTGCCCTAGTCCTGAATACAATCAAGTGAACCTCAGAATTTACCATTATACCATGTTGCCTTCCAGAAGCTTCTTTACTGCCTTCTCTGTTCTGCATAACTCTGGGGCTATTGACAGCTTAAAGCAACTGTAAGAATTGGAACAACACATAGTCATGTGGCATGATTCATCTGTGCTAATAGCAAGTAATTATTATCATTATCATTGTTATTATTATTAGTCTTAGCAACTGACTTGATAACCTTCCCATTAAGAGAGCCACCCACTATGTACCAATTGTGATAATTAATACACAGTATACAGCTACGAACAAGAGAAAAGCAAACGAGTTAGTGAGTTGTGGCTATTAGTAGGATCAGAAGAAAACCTCAAATATATTAGGCACATATTTAACCTACCACACAGAGGTATTCAGATTTCTTACTAACATTTATTGCTTGACAATAGTTACTTGATACCAGCTGGACAGTCATGGAGCTGGGATCAGGCTGACAGAGGTTACAGCCACTATATCTTTTACAAATCGAACTCAGGACCTCTGAAAGAACAGTCAGTGCTCCCAATCTCTGAGCCATCTCTCCAGCCCTGAGACTTTCCCATCTTGACCTTTGACCTCTCATTCCATTTGCTCATCTGGCTGTCAAGGTTACTGGCGCAGGGCCCAGATCCCAGGCCTAATTCCTTACCTGGACTAGTGAGTGAGTCAGGCAAGGTCAAGTAAGAAGTGGCTTGAAAATGTGCAAAACTCATTAATCAAAAATATAGAGACCTGTCCATTGGTCAGTATTTCATAAAATGACCCTGGTTTTCTTTCCTTCGGAGGTTGGTCCAGAATTTTATCCTGCACTGGTAAATGAGAATAGGGTGTTAGGAACTTGTAGGATTTAGTCCTCAGCAAACAGTCCACGTTGAAAGGCATTCCTAGGAGTCATATGACTTGTTAATGAGAAAATTCTTCTAGGTAACTCATTCAGAGGAAGCATATCTTTGGTGAGGAAATCTGGGAAAAGCCAAACAGCAGACAAATACAGCCTGACAAATTTGGAACGTTTTATAGTCTGTTATTTTGGAGGGAATAATACAATTCCAGAAGCTTCTCTTCAGGCTCAATAAGTAATATTTGAATGGCGCTTTATAATTTGCAAAGAGCCTGAACATTTATTTGCTTGCTCTACCTTCAGTGATAAAGAAACTAACATCCTCTTTCATAGATAATGGGACAGAGGCTAAGAAACACCACAATACCAAAGGTCACCTTCCATATCCCAGCTTCTTTCCATCACATCCTGAGGCTTTTTATGTTTCTTCATCCTAACTTCAGACATGTCTATTGCTTAACAATAAACTCAGTTTATGTAAGTAATTATGAACTAAAAATTTCATAAGTACTATCAATGAATTTAAGTTCATAGTAGCTTATCTTTTCTGATGCACTGAGTCTTTTCCATTGAATTATTCAAAACAAGCTGATTAGCATGGTAGTAAAAATACACGTGCTATTCTCAGTATTTCCTATTTCTGTGTGTGCTAAAATCATACACAGTTTTGGCATATAAGGTGTGTCCATAATTTAGCAAGACAGTCATTACAAATTGTACTGTGTTCACCGTTCTGCTCACTTAATATGCTTAACCCCACCCCTATCTTAAAAATCTTACAAAGCTAATTAAGATCATTAGGGTAGACCCTACTGCAACCTGAGTGCAGTAGGAAATGGGAATTGGGGATCTGGAATGTAGCTCAGTTGGTGAAATGCTTACTTAGCTGGTGTTAGGGCTTAGGTTTGATTCACAGCACTCTGTAAACTGGTCTTGGTGGCACCACACCTACAATGCCAGCACTCAAGAGATAGAGGGACTCAAGAGGTAGAGAGAGAATACAGAAGTCCAGGTCATTCTCGGCTACATCCTTAACTCTGAAGCCACAGTGAAGAAACAGAGATGAAGTGGTCATCTATAAACCCAGGAAAGAGATTCAGAAGAAAGTATAACTCTTTGTCACTTACATCTTAACCAACTAATGTCCATAACTGAAGGAAAATAAATGTTATTTTAGACATTTCATCTGTTATTCTGCTATGACAGCCCTAGGAACTAATACACTACCTTAGTCGTATATAGGGGTATATATTACATTTATTATATTATATTGGTATTAAAATACTCATATGTGCCCTCATTTAAAAAGTAGTTGTATATATGTTAATTTTGAGTGTGTGTTTATTATGTTTTGAACAAAAGCATCATTCTCTCACCATCACAATTATTTGCATGAGAGTTAAATTGACATCCAAACATTATTGTTATGTACTGGATTGGCATTCAGATTTTTAATACATCAAATACATTCTATGTGAAACATTAGAGAAATTTCTCCTAAAGTGGGTAGATTGTTATTGAAGATTAAGAATGTTTAAGGTTCTAATATAAATTTGCTAGGAGTAGACTGAGGAAAAGTAAAAATCACAGAGCACACAGATCAGCCTCATTTCCCGGACCTCCTGGTTTTGAGGAAAACCACAATGAAAAGAGCACGGGGGAAATCTCAGGGAGAAAGGATATCTTCCAGCATCCACTGAGGCCAGCCTGAAGCCGTCTTCAAAGACGGGTCTCCTGATGGCATAATGTACCACCCCATGTCTGCCTGAGACATTTACTCGGCATTTACAGAAATGCCCAAGGAAATGCTCTTCCGGTTTCTAGAATCACATGTGGAGTTGTAATCATTGTCCCTGTCCTAGAAATAGTGAATTAAAATCTCTAGGACAATGTTTTCTTTTTTTTTTTTTTTTTTTTTTTTAAACTTTATTTATTTGCCTTGATGTTTGCCTGGAACTGGAACTACAGACAGTTGTCAGCTGCCATGTGGGTGCTGGGAATCGAACCCGGGTCCTCTGGAAGAGCAGATGGTGCTCTCAACCACTGAGCCATCTCTCCAGCCCCGACAATGTTTTCAGTATGAATACCTGTTAGGGATCATATAAGAAAAAACAAAACAAAACAAAACAAAACAAAACCCCGATACCTGGGTGAGAGTCGGAGCAAATAAAATCTGACTTTCAAAGGTTGGAAGCCAGGCATTTCTCTAAAGCTCTCCCTGGTAATTCCAATGTGTAGTCAAGTGAGAGCCCACTGCTACAAGGCAGGACATCCAGACCAAATCCCAGCACAGGGAACCGGGGCATGAAACCCCACTGTTAGCAGTGGCACTTGGCCATTGTTAGCTGCTGGGAGGCAGACAGTATTCTCAAAGAATGTGTCTTCCCTAGGAATTAACTATGCTCCAGCAGAAAACCTTACATCCAGAAATATCTGAGCAGCACAAATTGGTTTTGATCTTGATAAGTTTGAGAGGAAAAAAAAAAAAAGACACAAGTTGTGTGGATGGGGAAAGAAGTTAGCTCCTGGGAAAACTGTCAGAAATGGGTGTATAAAATCAAAAACCATTCTACAAAAGAATAACAAATAAATAAAAATTTAAAAGGATTATATAAATCTCAAAGCACTTATTTATAAAAGAATTATGAAAATTCCAAAGAAATTCTCATAGAACCAATACTGCTTTTTATTATTATTATTATTAAAGAAAGTAAGGCCAGCAAAGCCACAATAACAGAAACAGCATGGTACCGACACAAAAGAGGAATGATAGAATTGAAAAAGAAGACCCAGAAACAAGTCCATGCAGCTTCAAGCCATCTGATGTCCCAGAAGGGCACCAAAACCTTATATCTGAGAAAAGAGACTCTTTAACAATGGTGCTAGGAAAATGGATATCTACAGAGAACAGTGAAACAAAACGCTTGCTTCTTCCCTTGTGAAAAAAATCAAATCAAAATGGGTTGGAGACCTGAGTGTAAGAGCTGAAACATTGAAATGACCCGAAAAAAGCATAGGGGAGCTCACAGAAGCAAGCTGTGGTTTTCTCCATGGGGCTCTGATAGCTTAGGAAGTAAGATCAAGGACTGACAAGTGGGATTGAACAAAATTAGAAATTTTCTGTGAATCAAAGGGAGTTAAAATCACCAGACTAAAGAGCCTATAGGATAAATGAAAATCTCCACCAGATTATTTCTCCAACAAATTAATATCCAGAATACACAGAAGTACTCGAAACCTTGAATACCAAGAAATTAAGTAATCTAACTAATAAATGGTCACATAAACTGGATACTTGTCAAAAGAGGTAATACAAATGATTAATAACTATGTGAAAAAAACACCCCAACATCTTTAACCATCTAAGAACTCAAAGAGAAGGCTCTGCTCACTAGAGCTACCAGGGGACTCACTGTGATGTCTGGGCCTTGGCAGGGATAATTGTTGAGTTGGGTTTCTTTCTCTCCATGGGACAGGTTTTGTTTGTTTGTTTATTTGTTTGTTTTTAGATTTTTTGAGACAAGGTTTCTCTGTGTAGCTCATGCTGTCCTGGAACTTGCTTCCTAGACCAGGCAGAACTCAAACTCACAGAGATCTGCCTGCCTCTGCTTCTGCCAGAATTAAAAGCCCATGCCACCACTACCTGGCACCATGAGACAATTTTCCATGGTTCCCCAACAATGGTAGCCCAACTTCCTATGCAGAAATTTGGGTTACAAAAAATTATTCCAGAGGAAGAACACAGAGGCTGTCAGGCCTCTTAGAGGGGCGTTTCTTAATTGCCACTGTGTCACTTCTGTGCTGTTGGCAACTACAGGGCATGAATACAGGAGGGCACAATCCCATAGGGAATAGTCTCTCTTGCTCAACATCTACGATGAAGGTCAGACAGAGATTTTATCTTTTTTATCTTGTGGCCTCAAAGTCTGGTATGGACCAGTTATTAAATAACAGCTACTGAGTTGATGGTTGATGTGGAAATGGAGAATCAGGCATAGACTAAAGTTAGGAATAGCCGTAGGCAGGTAGGCATGGTTACATAAGACTGATCCCAGCACTTGGGAGGCAGAAGCAGGCAGATGTGAGTTTAGGAACCAGCCTGGACTGCATAGTGACTTACAGGAACACATCAAGACTCTGTCTCTGAAGAAGAAGAAAAGAGAAGAATAGTTAAGGTCATCAGAAATTTGGAAGTGAGAATTAAAGGACTTCATAGTTAGACTTCTGATGTGATGTCAAAATGAGACCCTGACCATGAATGCATACATGCATTCCACAAATATTCTGAACTGAATTAAACGTCAGTTCTCTAAGTTAAAAGTGATAAAAAAAATAAGCATTTTTAAAAACTATACCACATTTGTGAGATTTTGTTTAACATTTCTGTATTTTTAATATACTAATGATGACCTAGACCTCTGCTGACAACTGAGAGTTCCCGGGTATAAGGAGTGTTAAGTGGGAGTGTTAGGTAGAACCTTCTAAATTGTGTTGCTAAGAGACATTCTGAGAGTTTAGTGGAACTCCCTCAGGGACCTCTTCAGAGGACATGGAGAAGGGTCTGAGCTAAACCCGGTCTGCAACCCCACCCCTATCCAAACTGGAACACTTTTGTTTCATTTGTTGATGAAAAAAAAAAAAACACATATAAAGACAAAAACATTCCATATACCCACCAATAAATTGTGAAAATTACATGTTAGTGAAAAAAAGATGAATTGAATTAACAGGATTAAGCTTGAAGATTCAGCTGAAGCTGGGCAGCCTGAACTGGCAGCAGCCCAGGGCAGCATAGTTTTATTGGCAGGTGTGAGAGGAGACTGAAGAGAACAGGGAGGTCAAGGGCAGTGTACAGGAGCTCAGAGCCTAAATTTTAGCTCAGGTTTTACTAACCAGCTTTCTAACCTGGGATAGGACATATTCAAACTCTGTGAGCTCTGTTTCTCATTTGCAAAATAAGGACACTGGTCTGAAAGAATTCCAAGGATTTGGATTCCTGCTTTTAAATTTTTTTGTTGTTTTTGTTTTTAAATATCTATCTATCTATCATCTATCCATCCATCTATCCATCTATCTATCTATTGATTTAACATCCCAAATGCAGTCTCCCCTCCCAGTCCCTTCCTCCCTACCTCCCACCCTCACTCCAAAATCCACTTTTCCTCCATTTCTGTTCAGAAAAAGGCAGGCCCATGGAAATCAACAAAACATGACATATCAAGTTCCAGCAAGAATAAGCACCTCCCCTTGTATTAAAGCTGGGCAAGGCAGCCCAGAGTAAGAAATAGGTTCCCAAAAGCCAGCAAAAGAATGGGAGAGAGCCCTTCCCTGTTCCCACTGTCAGGAGTCCCACAAGACCAAACTACACAAAGGTCAAATATACGCAGACGGCCTAAGTCAGTCCCATGCAGGCTCCCTGGTTATTGGTTCAGTCTCTGTGAGCTCCTATGAGCCCAGGTTAGTTGATTCTGTGGGTTTTCTTTCGAGGATCTTGATCCTTCTGGCTCCAACTTCCTTCCTTTCTTCAACAGGATTCTCTGAGCTTGGCCCAACGTTTGGCTGTGCATGTCTGAATCTGTTTCCATCAAATGATGAATGAAGCCTCTCTCAAGACCGAGTTTAGCAGAATACTGTTATGTATCATAGCCTTGACTCTCTGGTTAACACTGGCACATGCCTTTAATCTCAGCACTCAGAAAACAGAGGCAGGAGGATCTCTGAGTTCAAGGCCAACCTGGCCTACAAAATGAGTTCCAGGATATCCAGGACTACATAGTGAAACTGTTTCTCCCTGCCCCCCCCCAAAAAAAAAAACAAAAACAAAAAAGGACTTCTTGACTTTAAAGCAGCCGTTCTTAGCTTGCGGGTCCCAACCCCTTGGAGGTCAAAAGATCCTTTCACAGGAAGGACCTAAGACCATCAGAAAACAGATATTTACGTTATGATTCATACCAGTAGCAAAATCATAGTTATGAAGTAGCAATAAAATTAATATTATGGTTGGGAAACATGAGAAACTGTATTAAAGGGTCATAACATTAGGAATTTGCAGGACCAAAAGGGAGGGAGAGGAGGTTTAGGAAGTTCCTGTGGAGTATACTTTATACTTAAGTCAGAAAGTACCCAATATTGAATAGCTCAGATAGCTAGTATCAATACACTTACTGACACCATACCAGCTACTTCATTCACAACACAATACAGAATTCTCAACTCTAACAAGTAAGCACAGTCATGTCAATCACAGAGATTGGGGAAGTCAAAGACAGTAATACATGTCTAGCAGTTGGGGGCTTGACGCAGGAAGATTGGGAGATACAGCCAAGAGAGATGTAGCCTAGGCTACTTACCGAGACTAGAGGCAAATAGCAAGACCACAATTTTTTTTAACAAAACAAAATAATGGAGATCAAAAAAAATTAAAACTATAAAAATTGAATGTAAGAGATTTTTTTTTATTCCCCTAGGGTGTTGTGGGGTATTTGTACATTGTGTAAAGATATGTCACTGTGACTGGTTTAATAAAAAGCTAAACAGCCAATATCTAAGCAGGAAGTATAGATAGAACTCCCAAACAGAGAAAGCTCTGGGAAGAAGGAAAGAGTCTCCAGCTGTATACAGAGGAAACAGGCAAAGGAAGCAGCACATGGAGGAAAGGTAAAAGCCATGAGCCACGTGGCAGCTTGTAGACTAATAAAAATGGGTTCATGTAAGTTATAAGAGCTAGTCAGAAAAAAAAACCTAAGCTAAGGCCAAGCTTTCATAGTTAATAAGAAGTCTCCACATAATTATTTGGGAGCTGGCTGGCAGGACAGAGAAAGATCCGATATACTAGAGTAACAGAACTACTAACAAGGATTCAAACATGAGCACTGAAGCACATGCCTTTATCCTTTCCTAGTCACAGAAAGTCCCTGTTAAATTTACTCATTAGAAAACTCTAAAGGAGGAGGCATTTTTATTGGCTAAGTTCACTTCATATTATAGAGCTTGGCTTGAGACACATAAGCCCCTACTAGGTTCTTTTTATTATATAATAAAAATGCAAGTAGTATTGATAACATTAATGCTAATTAAGTAGGATTTATTTTTGAAATGCAAGTCAACAAATTGCATTGATGATTTTAATACTGGTCTATCACACTGTCTTATTTAGAAATCTCGGCGGTTAAGAGTGAACTTTGAGACAGGTGGTGGTGGTGGTTCATGCCTTTAATCCAAGAAGTGGGAAAACTGAGGCAGGTGGATGTCTGAGTTTGAGGCCTCTGGTTTCAGTGCCTCTGAGTTCAAATCCAACCTGGTTTACAGAGCCAGTTCCAGGACAGCCAATGATACACAGAAAAGAATAAACTGTGAAAGAATGAAAGACTTTGAGAGAAACTCAAAAAAGTTCAAGATTCTTCTCCATAAAATCTGTAAAATAATGAGTGGCAGAAGTGTCTGAAATATTTCATGTTTGGGGAACTTAATAGGTAAGTATAAAAAATATAATAAAGCCTTATGTCTGTAAAAGATGTAATGAGCCACAGGACTTCTTCCTAGGGGCACTTTCGGCTAGTCCTATAGCTCTGTGATCATTACTGCTCTCTTGTTAGAGATATAAAAACTAAGGATTACATCGGCAAAAGTTTTGTCCAGGGAAATGGAGCTAGAACACAGAACCAAGTTCTGTTTATCAGACTCAAAGTCTAATGTATTTCCATTATGCTATAAGGCACTTTATAAAAATGAACATTTGACATCATAGTAAAATACAATAGCTGTTGCACAATAAAAATAATTGTGTATTTTACCCCCTGGAGAAGGAAATTTTACTAGGCATAGTGGAGCACATCTATAATTTCAGCTCTCAAGGGGCAGAGGCAGGTGAATCTTCGTGAGTTCAAAGCCAGCCTGATCTACAAAATGAGTTTATCCGGGAAACTCTGCCTAGAGAGACTAAAAAAAGGGGTGGAGTAGAAAAATTTACTCTTCCCTGAAGTTTGACTATTAGAGTTTACTATTAAAGTTATCATAAGCACTGTTTTTAAATGTGTGGCTAATACTTTAAAACACATAAATAAAAATAAACTCCTGTAAGGTGGTCAGGAGTTAGTACTATGAATAAAGGTGTTGCTTAACAGATATAGAATTGGGAAGTCTATTGGCTACTTCAATGCTGTTATGATTGAACACTTACATTCAAATTAGTCTAAATTGCTAAGCCACTTGATGAGACCTGTAGCTTGTCTCTTGTTTTGTTCCATGTAGGCAGAGTTTCTCTGTGTGTTCTGGCAGCCACTCCTTAAATAACCACACAGAAACTTAATATTAATTATAAATGATCTGCTTATAGCTTAGGCTTGTTACTAAGTTAGCTCTTACAATTTAAATTAATCTATTTCTATTAATCTATGTGCTGCCTAAGGCTCATTTACTTCATCTACATACTTTCCATTCTGCTCCTTCTGCATCTCATTATGTCTCCTGGAGACTCCTCAGAATCTGCTCTTCTTCTTACCAATAGTCTCCTCTTCTGGCTTTCCCACCCAATCTTTTCCTGCCTAGCTATAAGCCAGTCAACACCTTATTGACCAATGAGAATAATACATATTTACAGTGTACAATGATTGTTTCCCAGCAGTTTGAGGTTTTTGGTTTTGCTTTGTTTTGTTTTGTTTCAGAAGTAGGGTGTTAAAATAAAATTTTTATTTAGTTGTCTGCAGTTCTTGAAGATCAAACCCAGGGCTTCCCACATGTTATACTATACCTAGCAAGATATTCAGTTTTCATAGTAATTTTACAGAGGGCAATTTTCTTGATCTCAGGGTGACTGTTCTTCAAGCCCATTCCAATCCGGGATTTCCTCTAGCTGGATGACCATCTGCATGACCTTGAGGGTGGATACTACCCTCTGATCCTTAGTTTTCTCAGCTCTAACAATTCTTATACCACTGGATTAGTTTGAAAATTAAGTAAAATATAAAGAAAGTAGATAGCTAAGGAATTGGCACTCAGAAAACACTACATCTTTCTCTTTTGAGATTTGCAAGTATTTGTACACTGGGCTCCACACTAAGAAGAAACATAAGTGCCCACAAACAAAAGCCAACAAACCCTCTCTGATGCACCCAGCACTAAGGGGTGGGCTACTTAACACTGTCCCTATACCTTCTTTACAAGCAGGAACTTGACTGGGATATGATAAATGTTGATTTCAGCTGGAATCAAATGACACCACCCTTTGAGGTCTGGAGCAGATAGAGATGCCAACCAGATGAGGCATCTCATTGGTCAGTTTCTGCCTAATACATAAAGGATGCTGTCGTCCTTGCAACATTCTCCTTGGTCTCTACTTTTGCCTTTTTGCCATAGTTCATTCCAGCTGAACTAAAATTTCTTCAAACATGACTGGAGCAATGGGCCGGATCTAACAAGATTAAGTTTAATAGGGATAAATGTAATGACTTATACTTCAGTCTAAAAAGAATCCTGTGCAAGTGCTAGATGGGGAATATACGGATTAGCGGCAATGTGTGTGAAAAAGACTGAAGGGTTTTAGCTGACATTAGGCTCAATTAGTCAACAGTATGCTTTTCCTAACAAGAAACTTTGTGGACGTGAGTCTGCCTGGACTCCTGCCTCAGCTTGGCAGTTCCTTACTGCTTGTATTCTTCAACTTTACCAGTTACATAGAGATAGATGGCTTGTCTCAGTTTTCACATTCAGTACCTGCGGTGGGGCCTGAGATCTTGCATTTCTAAGAAGTGCCCAAGCCTTGGCTAAGATTCCTAGCTTTGGATATAACTCCTGTATCCTGCCTGATCTGCTGAGAGTAAGAACAATGAAGAGACTGAGGTCCTAAGAGAGCCAAAGAAAGAAAGGCTGCTGTGTGCTGCAGTATTATTAGTAAAATTAATAATAATTAACATTCTTTGAGGTGGATTGTGGGTTAGTAATTGTACCAAACGTATCACGATCCTTGTATAGTAATAACCACCAGCCACACACCATTTACCCTGTGTTGTTCTGTGCACTTTACAGATTTAGTGCTTATAGGATCCTAAGGGACATTATTGCTAGGCTCCCTTTACAGATAAGGATACTGCAATCCAAAGAAACCCACAAAGGTCACATTTACACAGTCACAAGAGACAGGGCAGGATTTGGACCCAGATGTGCTGACTACTCAGCTCTTCGATAGCAGGGGACCTCTGTGGAGCCTTGATTGAAGATGCAACTTAGAGCCAAAGAGAAAAACAAAGAAATGTAAAGGGCTGGGTGGTGTGAGAAGGAGCAGAATATGGTTTCTCATGGAATGGAATACTACCTAGTCATAAAAATGAGAGAACTATTAAAAACATGGGAAACAACAGGAAGTAATTATGGCGAGGGAATGAAGTCAGACTTGGGATGGGGAGGAGATGAGATAGAGTTATTTAATGACAGTGGCAGAGAAAACCAACCGCCGCCTAGGAATATCTAGGGACTGTGGGAAGGGGACTTTGAAAACAGGCAGGAGGAATGAGATTCTAAACAGGCACAAGAAAAACCTTGTAGGAAAATAAATATTTTACTGCATTGCTTTCAAATGGGATGGAATATGCCAGAATTTATTGAATTGTACACTTTACTCATCGTTTATATCAGCTATTCATCATTGTTCAGTAAAAATACACTTGGGTCTAAGTCTATTAATTCAGAAAAGGTGTGAAGCAGACCTCAGTTACTATTCTGCTAACTGACCCAAATTTGTGTGGGGAGTAGAGTCATAACAATAAAGCAGGCAATGTTAATAAGTGGCCCCCTATTATAACTGATACATATTTAAATTGTTATAATGATTTCCAAACAGAAATGCCAATTAAATAACAACTAATTCTCAATTACTAAATTATAGTTTATTAAAAAAAACAAATCACTGGTTGTGGTGACAAATGCTTTTGATCCCAGCACTTGGGAGGCTGAGGTAGGTGGTTCTCTGTGAGTTCAAGACCAGCTTGGTCTACATGGTAAGCTCCAGGCCAGCTAATTCTACAAAGTGAGACACTGACCCTCACTCCCTAAACAGAACCAAATTTAGGAGGTCACAGATTCTAAAGTCTAAGTAATATTTGCATTTAAAACAATAGCAATTACAGTAGAAGCAATGTTGGTTCTTTACTAAATTCCCTATCTAGAAGGGAAAAAATTAGAAAACCAAAGACCCCTATCGAGACATTATAAAGACAGTGGGGAGACTTTTAAACATCAGCCTTAAGGAATTTCTCCATCAAATTCCTCCCCTCAGGACTTAGGGAACCCTACTGAAGAGGAAGCAGAAAGAGTATAAGAGCCAAAAGGGATGGAGCACACCAAGAAAATAAGAACCTTTAAGTCAATGTGACTAAAACTCATATGAACTCATGGAGTCTGAGGCAGCATGCAACGGGCCTACATCTGTCTGCACCAGGTCTGTGTATAATGTTATGGTTTCCAGTTTAATGTTTTTATGGGATTCCTGAGTGAACAAATAAGTGGGTCTCTGTTTCTTGTGCTTTCTTTTGAGCTCTTTGCCTTCTGTTTGTTTTGTCCGGTTCTGATGTGTTAGGAATTGTTTAACTTACTTTATTTTATTATTATCTCTCAGAAGCCTGTTTATTTTCTAATGAGAGGCAGAAAGGGAATGAGTCGGATAGGAGGAGAGGTGTGGAGGAATCAGAAGGAGTTGAGGGAGAGGAAACTGTAATCAGGTCAGAATGTACTATATGTGTATGTGTGTTTTCAATAAAAACGAAGAAATAAGGTTCCCAAACAAGCAAGAAACTTAGTATTCTCTTCTGAAGTCAATAAAAGGATAGATTTATTCTCTTTTGCCTTTGCGACACGGTTTCATTGTATAGTCCTGGCTGGCCTGAAGCTCACCATGTAGACCAGGCTAGCCCTGAGCTCACAGAAATCTGCTGCCAGCTGCCTCCAGAGTGCTTGAACCAAAAGCATTATGTAGACTTATTTCTATTTAACAGATGTTAAAATTAAGTTTTCCTAAGAATCCTTTTTTTTTTTTTTTTTTTTGGTAACTTAAGCCTTTTAAGTGTGTGTTTATTTCGTCTGTATGTGAGAATGTAGCATACTGAAGGTGTGCATGTTAAGTTTCAAACCCAGGAAAAGTGGCTGAGGTACCTATTTGATATATCAAAGAGGGCCTGGCCTCCAGGTTCTCCCAACACCCCTCAGTCCCTACCTATTACAGGGTATGGCTTGCACACCCTGCCCTCTACCCTGGCTGTTCCAACCTAGGAGTTGGCTGCCCTTTCCCCAAAGACTCTTTATATAATCCAGCCATTTTGGTTACCTGCCCCATTTTGTACCATTGGCCTCCTGGCTGACTCCCCTTTCCCTCCACATGGCCCAGTTCAGCCTGGACATGTCCACTCTGGACGGTCCCTCTACCTCTGCTTTCCCTTTTATTTACCACAATCGACTGTCTTCTCCACCATACCCAGGAACAGACAGAGCAGACATGTTCTTTCCTTTCCTTTTTATTTTATTTTCATTAACATGTGCAGGTCGGAAGGCAACTTCTGAGAGGGATCTCTGCCTCCATCATGGGGAACTCAGGACATTGGCCTTGGGGGGCTGTGCCTTTAACTGATAAGCCATCTCCCCTGTCTTTGTAACCTTTTGGATAACTCCTTTTGATATGTGTGAAGGTTTGCTTTGCTTAGCTTTATTACCTTGTTTGTTTGTTTGTTTTTTAGGCAATTTCTCTATGAAGCCCTGGCTGTCCTGAAACTCTGATCAGATTGGCCTCAAACTCAGACCTGCCACTGTCTTCCAAGTGCTATGATTTCATAACTTGTTTTTAAAATAAACCAGAATACACTGGTTTGTCACAGTAACTATTTAAAAAGCTCAATAGTCAGGGCTGGAGAGATGGCTCAGAGGTTAAGAGCACTGACTATTCTTCCAGAGGTCCTGAGTTCAATTCCCAGTAACCACATGGTGGTTCATAAACATCTATAATGACATCTGGTACCCTTTTCTGTATACTGTAAACATAATAAATAAACAAATCTTTTAAAAAATGCTTAATAGTCCATGCTCTTTTAAGATGTCAATGAGAAGGGAATGGAGAGATTGTTCAGTGGTTAAGAGCACTAGCTGCTCTTCCACAGGACAGACGTTCAATTCCCAGCACCTTATGTGGCAGATCACAAACATCTTTAACTCTAGTTTCAGAAGATCCAATGACCTCTTCTGACTTCCTTGAGCACCAAGCATACTTCTAATTGTAATACACGTAATTAAAAATAAAAATCATTTAAGGATTTAATTCACAGGGCACATGTTGCCAGGGCTTATTTCCAGGGCACAAAAGCCATGATAATCAGTGTGTGAAGAATTCTGATCAGTCCAGAGACATTTCTATAGAGCCACACTTTAAATGGCCAGGATTACTAATACAATGCAGTTCTCAGATTACCTGCCATTTAATATATCCAGGAGACTACCTCTCTCATTAACGAAAAACTGGAAGTTTGGACCACGGCGCATGGCGTAATCACATCTTTGTTCTACTTTCAGGAATTGTTCCATCCCCTCACTCTAAAGCGAGGAAGAACAAAGTGACACAAGTCAAGGTCAGCCTCAAGGACACAGCAGAGACACCAAGATAAGGAGAGGAGTAGGTTTGGGGCTGGAGGAGTGAAGAGTCTGTTGTGTAACTCAGGCGGATATATTCTCCTCCCTCTATCGCCTCGGGAGGCCACAGGGAGGAGGGGAGAGGCCTGCTTAGAGAGAGGCTCTGGAATACTAAAATCCTTGGATTCAGCTCCAGGAGGTAAAGAGGCACAGAGGGATTTGTGGAAAAGACCACGAGAAAACAACATTGTGTAGCTAACAGCCCCCTCTTCACCCCGCCCCCAAATATTCTAAACCTTGGTGCGGTGGGTTATGCAAAAGAAAACTCGAGGTTCTGAGACCAGGTGTTGGCTTCTAACAACTACAACCAAGCGGAAAGGATTTTAAAAAGTATCCTTCCAGGATTAATCATTGAAGTCTTATTAAGGGCCAGCACTGCCTCCAAATCTTTGATGGTTTCCATGATGGATCGGGTTGGTTTCCCTGTATTAAGCAATCACAGATGGACAGTGGTGGAGCACACCTTTAATCCCAGCACCCCGAGGCAGAGGCAGGAAGACGTGCGAATTCAAGGCCGACCCGGCAAGTTTCAGCACAGACACAGCTCAGGGCTACACAGAGAATCCTTGTCTGGAAAAACAAAATCAATGACCTCATGAAGTCTCAACTCATGAGCAGACCCTGATAACCCAGCCCTAAAAGACAAGAACTCACTGCCGTCAGAAAATCAATCCACTCACCAAAGCTTTTCTTGCATGATCCAAATATCTCCTACAAGATACCATTTCTCAAAACTGCCCCTGTGAAGAGTGATCGGGTGCTGCGGGGGGAGGGGGAGAGGCGGGGGGGGGGGCGGAGGGACACGGAACACGGACCGGACTCAAACCGTAGCAAGGCACAAAGTGAATTCCAACTGCAAACCTGTTTTTTGTTGAGTTTCAAACCCTGGATAAATGGCTGAGGTGCCTATTTAACATGTCAAAGAAGACCTAGCCTCCAGGTTCTCCTAGGTCCCTACCTGTTACAGGATGTGTGTGGCACACCTCTCTCTCTCTACCCTGAACTCTCCAGCTCAGGAGCTGGGGTGCCATTCTCCCAGAGGCTCTTCCCTATAAAATCCAGACATTTTGGTTACCTTTTTGGTAACCTGTCATCTCGGACATTGCACCGGGTTCCTCCCTCTCCCTCCGCCTCTCCTCGCATGGCCTAGTTCACTATGGACTCTTCCTTTAATCTACAATAAATTTCCATTCCACCAAACCTATAAGCAGTCATGTCCTTTCCTTTTTATTTCTATTATTATTAATATTCAGGTTTCTAATGTGGTTTCAGGTACACTTTAATCAAGGAATGAATGAGAATAAAGTTTTATAGAGAAGAATCTCAATAAAAGGAAGGTAATTAGGCTTGGCTTGGTGTGGTAGGATCTGTGAGGAAGTCAACCAAGCTTGGCTTCCCTGGGTAGGACCTGTGCAGCGCAGGCCTACTCATGCCTGCACTGGGCTTAACGCTCCAATCTGTTAAATCCGTAATGGGCCTGGGAGTGTAGATCAGTGGAGAGTGCTTGCTTAGCATGTCAGCTACTAGACTTGCGGTCACCAAAAATGTGGGGTGGGGAGCGAAACTTTCAAATGTAAGGTTTGAACAAGTGGGGTGGGGTGTTTGTTTGTTTTATTTTTCCCTTCTTTCTTCTTTCCTTCCTTTCTTTTGTTCATTTATAGTCTCTTTCTCTCTTTCCCTTGGTTTTTTGACAGAATGTTTCTCCGTGTAACTGCCCTGGCTGTCCTGAAACTCACTCTGTAGACCAGGCTGGCCTTGAACTCACAGAGATCTTCAAGCCTCTGCCTCCCAAGTCCTGGGATTGAAGGTGTGTGCCATCACCAGTGGTTGTTATTGTTTTGCATTTTGCCAAAGGCAGCAAGTTACATGGTCCCAAAACAAATGTTCCTAGTTGTCATTATTTATCAGACAGTATTCAAAATAGACTAATTCAAAGACAGTGTGTCTCCTTTACCAACTATGTATTCTATTGCTCATTAATACTAATTTACAAATCCTGCTAGGTTCAAATTTATTCACATCCACATGTTATTTTACATTTACAGAGTTTCAGAACTGCAATCTTAGGAAAACCACTTCTCACAGAACGTTTTCCTTTATGTCTGTCTGCATCCTTTGAACATGGCAAGAGCATTGGAAGCAGCTCCATCCACAAGCTTTCCAGTCATAATCCAGTGCACAATCTATTCTGAACATTTAACTGATTTTTCTGCTCTTGCAATATTGTGCAGACATTTGAACCATCTAGGGAAGTTTAGAAATACAAACCAGTCCTTAATTCCATCCCTCTTGGCTCTCAGTGCCACTGGCAGAGGAGACCAGAGCTATCCTAAGTGTCAGACCCAAGCAATTCTGGCCTATCAGGACTTGATGATTGAAGTGAAGCTGAAATCCTAAACAGAGACAGGAGTTTCATTTTTTTAAATGGTAGGAGTTGATCCTGCCTCCTCATGCCAGCGTTTTGCGTTATTTTGTTTCCTTTAAGATAACTTTTAAAAGGGGAACACTCAGGGGGTAGAGGAAAAATTAGAAAATATGTAGATTGTCTCTCTAGGGGGAAGAGAAAGGAAGACAGGTAAATGTGAATAACTGCTACAGGAGAGATGATAAGGGGAGATGAAAAGGCAGAAGGTAAAGAGGTGATGGGAAAGACCAGAAGACCGAGAATGAAGACTACAGCCAGGAGATTCAGAAATTTATTTATATTCCCACATGCCATTATGATCAAAGAAACTGCTCAAGTCATTCCATAAGTACTACAGAACACCAGTTTGGATGCTCTCAACACAAGATTTATGTAATAGGTTTGAACTCTGCTAATTTACTTTCCTATAGTAAGTATAGAAATGATTAGCATAGATGATTACTGAAAAACATTGTAAGATAATTTTAAAGTACTCTCAGGTACTTCATTACCCTTGGTTTTTACTTTATTTTTTAATTGTTTTTGGATTTGGGCTCACTGTGAGCAAGAGTGAGGGACTTTTATTATTTTGAAACATAAGCCTGTCTTCAGGGAGCATAGAGTGCAGCGGTGAAATAGGCAGGTACATGGAAAAATGACTCTTAGCAGCAGCTAACTGGAAAAAAATGGGGAATGGAGTCTATAGATAACTTGATCTGTTCTGTAAGGCACAGCTCCCAAGGAATGACATGGTAGTTATAGGTTTACTGGAAATATTTGAAGGATTTAACTTTTCCTTTCTTGTTGATTTCCTTCTTTATTGAAACACTTTTCCTCAGTCTTTAGATGTTGGACATTTGCCTCAGGTTGGAACATACAGAGGAAGACACAGTTCCTGACATGAAGGGGTTTTTCCCAGTAAAGAGTTCTCCAAGTAGATGAAGTTCTAACAGGAAATGGCTAAGCAGCCAGTCTTGACAGCAGACACTGGGCTTCCCCACTGGCGGGAGACAAGAATGTGTTTGCATTTATTTGGGGGGGTGATCACAGAACACAGCAGGAGGGGACTAAGGAAGTTAGATGAGGGAACGAAGTAACTGGTAATAAAAGAGGAATTGCTGAGCAGCATCCTGCTGTGAACAACTGGAACCCCATTCTAGCTCTGAGGATGCTGTGGAAGGTAGAGGGGATGGAGAGTGCATCTGTGACCCTGGGTAGATGTGATTATGAAGAGATGTTGAGAGGGCTGGCGATTCAGCTACATCCTTCAAAAATGGAGGTGGTGATGAAAGAGAGCCAGCCTTAGCGGGAGTGACTGTAAGACCGAAACAGATGGAAAAGAACATCAAGTTGTCACCAGAGACCAGCATCCCTGGGGGAAGTGGAGTTTATGTCTACCAGGGAAGGAGGACCAGGAAACAGAACTAAAAAGACAAATAATAATCAGGATCCAACTTCTTGAAACCACCTTTATTTTTATTTACATATTTTAGCACATAGTTAGCTGGGTTGTTTGTTTGTTTTTGTTTTTTCCTAAGCAGGACACAGGAGCAAAATTGATCCTGCAGATAACAGGGAGACTAAGTAGGTTTGATTACTGTAGTGACAAAATTAAATTTTTATCTTGGCACAATTGCTCTAGAAATCTCAGGATGTTGGGGATGGCCCGGAAGAGGTAGACAGGAATTATCCAAATAATAGGACCATAATGTGCTCCAATCAGTGCAGATCTGAGCCACTGAGAGAAAGAGATACTCTCACCCGGACACAGCAAGGTTCCCAGGGCTGCATACCATAGGAAAAGATGGAGGAGGAAGGGAGGGCCCCAGGAATGAAGGATGGTGACTCATAGAATTGATGTTGTCTTTGACTGAGATAATAAATTATAGCAGGAAGAAGAGATTTTGTGGTTGGAATTTGGGTCTGTTGAATTCAGTGTGGGCTGTTAATCTGAACAAATGTAACAGGGAGTCTTAGAAAACTGTGTCTGGAGCCTCCAGAGCAAGCTGGAGAAACACATTGTAGAACTCTTTACAAAGGAGAACATAAAATAAAACCACTATGGATTGACCATCAAATATTCAGAACTAGTAATGCTTCTTTTAAATATAATTCGGAAAGTTCATTTTTGCATGCTCAATGATTAAGATTGAGAATCTCCCTTTCCAGTTTTTCTTTGAAATACGGGAGGAAAAGGCTTATAAAACTATAAGATATAAACTCTTTTTTTTTTTTTTTTTTAAAAAAACTTTATTTATTTATTTATTTGCCTTGGTGTTTGCCTGGAACTGGAACTACAGACAGTTGTTAGCTGCCATGTGGGTGCTGGGAATCGAACCCGGGTCCTCTGGAAGAGCAGACGGTGCTCTTAACCGCTGAGCCATCTCTCCAGCCCCAAGATATAAACTCTTAATGTGGATAACGTGTATCTCTGAATTAAAATCTAGGAAATAGTGCTGGAGAGATGGCTCAGGAGTTCCACACTTGTATTGTTCTTGCAAAAGACCACAGTTTAGTTCCCAGCATCCACTTTGGGTGGAGTGGCTTACAGCCAATGCCTTTTAACTTCAACCCCAGGCAAATATTAAAAAAGAATAGAATATGAGAACTATAGATGTAAGTTGAGGATAAATTAAAAATACATGGCTCAGACCTTTGGGTAATGACTGAAAGTGCTAGGTCACTATATCTTGACAACATCAACTGACTCTAGAAATATTCCAATTGTATTACAGGAGGGAAACTACTAATTTTAAAGTAAGAAATAAAGCAGTTATCAATTCCTATTTGCCAAGCTCCTCAATTTTGACTCCCTTTGCCCTAGGCTGTACTGTCTGTGGTGTGTACCTGCAGAGTGCCCTACACAATATTTCTTGTGTACCTTTAGGCCTCCTCCTGCTATTTTCCTTCCTAAAGCCTAGTAGAAAATTAGTCATAAAGACATATGCTGAGGTTCGTGGAGGCCCAGTAAATAGCACTACTGTTCTCCTCACTTGAATTTTGAAGCAAAGGACATAATGTCAACAGAGAACAGCATGCCACTTTTATCATTATTGTTGATAAGGTCCAGGCTGGAGGATGTGGCTTAGGTAAAAAGCAACAATAGATATTGATGCTCAATCTATGCATGAGACAGATTTATCCCCACAAGTTATCTGCAAAGATAGATAACCAAAACCCTCTCCGGGCGTGGGAACTCACCTAGGAACACAAACTTGAGGCATGGGAAAGCAAGCCAGAATTCACACTTTGAGCAATGTGTTCTCAAGGGAATGAGAAGGCTGAGAGCTGGCTTTTCCAGTTCCTTCATCATCCTTTTCCAATCTATCCTTTACATACTTCATTTACTTGGGTGATTATCCTGAAAACATGAGAGCATGTGAAGCCATTTCCCTCTTCTTTGTGACCTTCCTGCCATTTTCACCATCTAGGCAAGGACTTAAGATTAAAAACAGGACTTAAAATTAGGAAAGACTTGAGAGGCTGCAGCCTAAGTGCCATTACAGAGAGGTAAACTAATTTATCAACAGGTAATTAGAAGACAATCCTAAACTAGCATCCTTTATTTGGGAGATAGATAGGTAGGTGAGTAGGTAGATAAGTAGATCTGAAAAAAAAATGGAATTATTTAATTCTGTAACTTTATATACCAGTCAAAGGTGCCTTTGAGCAGAATCATCAGCCAGAGGTGATGGCTTTTTTTTTTGAACCCCTAAGCCGGAGGAATGTAAGAAGCCCCTGACTTTCACACTGCCTTGAATGGAGCAGTATCTGCTGAGGCTTTGGGTATGTTACTTCTCATACTATGGAAAATGCAAATCTTTCTCCCTAGGAAATGGGGAAAATATACATTCTGTTTGTTTGCTTGTTTGGGAATTTCCTTCCCAAATCGCACAGAGCCCCGTGAACAACAGGCATTCAAGAAATAGGGCTGATAAATAAGTCAAGAAATGAATGAATAAGCAAGGCTCCATTTTCACTCAGAAAGGGGTTCAAGATGAAAAATAAATAAATACTTTTCCAGCTGTGGCGATAAAAAAAAAGCACAATAGGGAAATCAATTTATTAAACTCTGCCAAAAATATTTTGTAAACATTTTGATCTGAATAGATCCAATTATTAACAATTATCATCCCAACTGACTTAAGTGAAAAGAATGCCAGAGAAAGAGATGGCAGGAAACACTGAATTAACAGGCAGCCACAGCACAAAGAGCCAGTCTGGATGTGGTGGTGCACCAGCATAATTCTGGCACTTGGGATGCAGGAGGATCGACAAGAGTTCAAGGCCAGCATGACCCATTGAATAGGACTCCATTAAAACAAAGTAGCGCTAAGAGAGCCTCACTCTTGATGAGGGCCAGTTGCACCAATCCCACAGCTCTCCAGATTGATAAGAGAACAAAAGAAATGAATCAAGTTCACTCCTTAGCAGGATGTCTCTCCCATCCCCGCTCCACTCCCATCTTTTACGCTGGGCTCCTGACTGGCCTGGAACTTGCTATGTTGACCAGGCTGGCTTCAAACTTACAGGGATCTTCCTGCTTACGCTGAGAATGAAAGGCATGTGCTGCCACACCCACTCGACTCTTTCCTTTTGCATACCAGCTCCTTACCAGGCATTTAGACCAGGAACTTTACACATTCTATTCTATCTCTACAAGCATCTTCGAGGTGGGCATTATAGACTCTACCCTATGAAAACATTAAGCTAAATAAGCCAAACACAGAAAAGAAATTAATGATCCCACTAGTAGGTGTTCTAGGCTTTCTCAAAAGTCATATATTAAGAGGTTAGAACTTAGCTGGGCAGTGGTGGCATGAACCTTTAATTCCAGTACTTATAGGCAGAGGTGGGCAGATCTCAAAGTCTGAGTCCAGCCTAGTCTACCCATAGAAACCCTGTTTTGGAGAAATGAAAACAAAACAAAAGAAAAAGGTAAACCCTTTAAAGTTGGGATCGTAGCTCACTTAATAAAATGCTGGCTTGGTATTCATTAAGCCTTGGGTCCCCAACTGTCTGAAGCTAGCTGTGGTAGCACATACCTGTAAATCCAGCACTCTAGAAATGGGAGAAGGAAGATCAGAAGTTCAAATTCACTCTTACCGACATAACAAGTTTGAGGCTAGCCTGGGCTACTTTAAGACTCCTAAAATAAGAGTGGACTTTTCAGAGGTGATTACTGCTGCATGAGTGAGAGTGGTTTAGTTATCTTGAGAATATGTTTGCTATGAGTTAGACCTCAGTTTGAGAGAGCAATAAAGAAACAGGCCCTTTGATTCCTCAGAGTCCAGAATAATGAGTCAAATGCACTTCAGTTGTTTAACCATGCTTCATGCATTCTGGTATAGCAGCAAAAAAACAGACTAAAAAAAACATAGGATCTAAGAAACAACAAAAACAAAAACAAAGAAAAACATGGACAAAACAGATGTCACCAGGGACAGCGGGTGGTTTAATAAATGGTAGAGTAGAAGATCTGTTGGGTGAACAGCATGACTTCTGATCATAAAGCTGAACTGTGGTGGGCACTTCTGCCCATGAGTTGATTTTAGTACCTGAACCACAAAAGAAAAGGGCAAATATGTGAGATGATGGACTTGTTAATTCGCCTCACTGTAGTGACTGATTCAATTCCTTTTACATTCCCAAAATTGTTTCTTCTTGCTTGGGGGATGCAGGATCTTGTACACACTGGGCAAGCACTCTAGCACTAAGCTACAGACCAGACCTTTATAACAGAACCATTAGCACCATTATAAACTACAATGTCCTGGACCTTTATGAGTGTTAAGAATAAGTTCCTTAGCTAGGTGTGGCACTGCCTTTAATCTCAGCACTTGGGTGGCAGAGGCAGGAGAATCTGTGAACACGGCCAGCCTGGTGTACAGAGCAGTTCCAAGACAGGCTGAGCTACACAAAAAAGCCTGTCTCAAAAAATAAGCAAATAAAAAGGATAAGCTTCTGTCACAAGATTTTGTCTTTAGGTTAATATCTGTTTCTCTCCTTGGCTGAAGATTTTTCTCTTCTTAATTCACGAATAGTCCCGTTAATTTAAAATTATTTATTTACTAGTAGATGAGATAGTAAGTTCAGGTATGTTATCAAAGAAGCATTCGCTAACAGAATTAGAAATACAACACTATTCAAAGAGCATCAGGAGGAGTAAAGCACTAGGAAAGTTTGAGAAAAGAAATGCTGGACTTTTCTAAATTTCAAAATTCTAAGGAAACTGAAGAAAACTTTAACAAATGCAGAGATATTCCACGTCTAGGAATCAGGAGACACAATATTGTTAATACCATTCTCTCTAAATTGATCTGTAGATTCCATTCAAAATTTTAACATTCTTTGTTTTAGAAATTGAGGAGGAAATCCATTTATATGGTAATGGAAAACAGCTAGAAGACCCAAACAGTTTCACAAAACAACAAAGCTAGGAGGGTTTCATATCCTATTTTAAAAACTCTGGTCACGAAGACAGGGTGGAACTGACATGAGGGTGGATTGGGTCAGGGGAAGAGAGCTGAAGCCTGTTCACACTCCTGGTCAACTGAGTTTGGGCAAAGATGCGAATGTGGTTTACTGGGGAGAGGTTGGGAACCAACACATATCACTGGGGAAACCAGATACTCATCAAAAGAGATGAACTAAGGCCTTATCTCATAGCATATGTAAGTATTAACTCAATATGGAATATGTGTGTTATATACAGAATGTACATATAATATGTATATGGAATGTACACATAATAAATGTGTGTATATATGGAAGAGAGGCCTTTATGAGAAAAATCTATATAAAACTTGGGAGAAAAATCTTCAGAACCTTGAGTCAGACGAGGGTTTCTTTAGATTAGACACCAAAAGTACAGTCCTTACAAGAAAATAAACCATCAATCAGACCTTACCAAAATTTAAATGCTTTGCAATCTGAATAGATTATTAAGAAAATGAAAAAGCCAGGTGATGTGTACACACCTTTAATCCCAGCACTCAAGAGGGAGAGGCAGGTAGATCCCTGTGAATTCAAGGCCAGCCAGGAGTTTCAGGACAGTCAGAGCTACATAATAAAACCCTGTCGCAAAAACAAAACAAAACAAACAAAAGAACAAAAACCAATTCAAAAAAAAAAGAAAAATAATAATAAATAGAATAAATAACAGACTGAGGGGAAATGTTGACTAAACTCACATCAAACAAGAATTTTAGTCAGAATACATAAAGAATTTACAAATTTAATGAAAAGAAAGTAACAACAATTGACCGACAGAGCAGTTCACTTACTGATGAAGATACATAAAAGACTATGAACAACACAGAAAGATGCTTAGAAGACACATTTCACAGCCATCAGAGTTTTCAGAATACAGAGCAACAGATACAAGAGAGGGTATGTATGGGGAAGTGGAAATCCTCATCCATAGGTGAGGACAATGTAAGGATGTCTGTCTCTCACAAGTTAACATAAAAGTTTCAGTAAACCCAGTAACTCTGCCCTTGAGCAAACCCTCAGGATACAAGAAAGCAAATGCTCCCCTGAAAGTGTGCATTAGGATGCCCAAAGCAACAAGTATGTTCATCAGTCTGTGACTGGTTAAATAAATTACAGTCAATAAATACACTAGAATATTACTTACAATAAAAAGGAAGAGATTATTAACTCACACTAGGTAGAGGATGAAGTTCAAAACTTGTGAAGTAAAATAAGCTAGATTCAAAAGGTCCAAAATAGCAAGATTTCTTTTTCATAGCAAATATGTAATGTTTTCATGTTAAGTATGTGTATTAGTTACATTACATTATTAGAATACATGCATATTCAACTAATATAAACTTCTGGAGACAGTAGATTACTGGTTGCCTAAGGGTGACAATGTGAACTAAATGGGCGTAAAAGTCTAACTTGGGGGATAAACATGTTCTGCAAATAACCTAAGGTGATAAAATCAACATCTGATAAATTTACCAAAAGCCATTTCATTGCATGCTTAAAACAAGTGAATGATATTGAAATATATTTCATCAACGTTACTTAAAAAATAAAGTAAATTTTAAAATGAGACAAATGTATTTTGTGATTCTATAGATATTATACACTATTTGCCAGAATTCAAACTTTGGTCACTGTGGAAACACTCCTCTTCTTCCTGGCCCCACAGGTCAGGTATAGGCCTCCCTTGCTCTTCCTGTGAACTTCATTACATGAGCCAATTAAGAAAATAATTTCCAGCCAGGCATGGTGTAGCATACTGTGGTGGTTTGAATGTATTTGGGTCCTATAAGCTCCTAGGAAATGGCACTACTAGAAGGTGTGGTCTTGTTGGAGAAAATGTGGCCTTGCTGAGGATGCTGGATGACTCATTTAAATCCAGACCTTGAGGCTGGAGGGCACACCTTTAATCTGGCCACACCTTCTGTTGGTAGTGTGTCACTGTGGGGACAGGCTTTGAGGTCTTTTTCTCAGCTTTCCTCAGTGTGGCAGTCAGTGAACTTTCTGTTACATCTGAGTCAAGATGTAGGTCTCTCAGCTTCAGCACTACATCTGCCTGCATGTCGTCATGCTCCCCACTATGAAGATAACGGACTGAACCTCTAAAACCGTAAGCTATCACCTCAATTAAATGTTTCTTTGTAAGAGTTGTTGTAGACATGGTGTCTTTTCACAGCAATAGTAAATCCTAAGACACATATCTCTAGCCCTAGCTCTTTGGAGGCTGAGGCAGGTGGAGGTCCAGGCCAGATGTGGAGTTACGAGATGAGACTCAGTTCAGAAGACTAAAAATGACCAGAGAGATGGCTCAGTGGTAAAGAGAACTGGCTACAATTCCAGAGGACCAGAGTTTGATTCCTAGCACCTCATTGCAAATCACAACTGTTCCAGCTCCGGTTCTAGAGAATCCAGTGCCTTTTTCTGGTCTCCTTGGGCACCAGACCTATACATGGTGTACAGAAATATATGCAAGCAATATACCCATTCACAAAAATAAAATTGAATAAAATCTTTCTTAAAACTTTTTTTCTAAAATCACTCCAACAGTATAGATTTCCCTCACTTCTCTAATTTTATTTTACTACTTTTATTATAGCTCAGCTGCCCTCCTGTACTCTAGTTACTTATAGGTTACACAGTGTTAGTACCAGACAGTCTTCTGGCTACATACATTTCACTAGGCTGCATGATCCATCCCTACTAGATTTCACACTGTATATGAACATTATTTATTTATTTATTTATTTATTAAGACAGGGCTTCTCTGTATGGGTTGGGTTATACTTATACTAGAACCAGCTTTGTAGACCAGACTGGCCTAGAATTCACAGGGATCTGCCTGCTTCTGCTTCTGCTTCTGCTTCCAGAGTGGAGGGATAAAAGGTATGTACCAACACTGCCAGGCTTTGGGAATTAATTTTAACTACCAACTTGACTACGTTAGGAAATACTCAGATGTCTGAGGGAAATGTATTTCTGCTGCTGCTGGTGCTGCTGCTAGAGCTGCTGCTGCTGGTGGTGGTGGTGGTGTGTGTGTGGGGGTGTGTGTGTGAGTGTATGAGAGAGAGAGAGAGAGAGAGAGAGAGAGAGAGAGAGAGAGAGAGAGGTATTTCTGGTGTGGTGTGTGTGTCTAGATGAGGCAAGAATTTGAACCATATACCTCAGTATGCACTAATATGCGCAGATGTCATTCAATGTGCTTGAAGATTTAGACAGAATAAATTTGTAGAAGGTAGATCTGCTCTCTCTCCTGGAGCTGGGACAATGGCCTTCGCTCTCAGATACTGGAGTTCGCCAAGTTCAGGCCTTCAGTTGCTAAAAGTTACAGTATTGGCCTGTGTTGGTATCTATAATCAAGAGAATCAATTTCCATAAGAAGTCCTCCACAAATCTCTCAGCATATATTGTATAAAGTCCATTTCTCTAGAGACTACTGATAAATGCACAATGCAGAATGACTTTTCTATTTGGACTCACTATATGGTTCTGATTTAGTGTTTCACCCAATAAAATCCCTTTATTTGATCAGGCTGTATTTCTCACCCACCACCACCACCACCCCTTGAAACTTTTGACATTTTCTCTTTCCTGATCTATTTCCCCATTCTCATCTTCTACACCATTACCAGTGAGATTTGAATTCTTCATAAAGAAGCCAGATAAATGTTCTGTTTTAAGGCACCAAGATTTTTTTTGACACACAGGATATTAGTTTCAAAGGGTCACAGGGAGGGGGGCGGGCTGGTGGTTTATACAAATATGGGTCTATATAAACAGCTCTCGCATAACAAGTCAGAAATATGCTGTGAGCACGGGGCTATTTTGAGTGGTATAGTGGAGAACCCAGCTTCCATGGCTTCTACAAGCTTCTCATGACTGTTGGCAGGACTTGCTGCTCTGTGACTTACAGACACATCCTTAACATCTTTGTCTTTACTTTCACAGGACCTTTGTTCTCTCTTTTTCTTTTTCTTTTCTTTACTTTTTAACTTTATTTATTTATTTGCCTTGCTGTTTGCCCGGAACTGGGAACTGGAACTACAGACAGTTGTTAGTTGCCATGTAGTTGCTGTGAATCAAACCCCGGTCCTCTGGAAGAACAGTTAGTGTTCTTAACTGCCGAGCTGTCTCCTCAGACCCAACTATTTATTTTTAAAAAGACTTTTCTTTGAATTGGGGGCCTACTCTAATTCTGAGTGTTGAAATTCTAGCTCAGTTACATCAGAAGAGATCCTTTTGCCAAAAAGGTCAACTGCACAGGTATTAGGTGAAGGTGAATATACTTTGGGTACTTTGGGGGAACATTGCTCAGCCTATTAGATTCCCCCTCTGTTCTTTTATATATTTGGACACATTACTTTCCCACAGAAACTGGAGATTTCTCTTCCATTGATTTTGGCCAGTCCTACTCAGTGTTGGCTTCCAGCTGTCAAATCTCTCTTCATTAGAACACTGTATTGGTTCTTCTGTTTCTGAACTCCAGCAGCCCTCATCATTCCACTGGGTTATGCACAGCCTATGTTCATATCTGTGGGTCTGCTGGATGACTAGATCTTCATCTCCTGGAAGACGATGTCAAACTCCAAAACTGTGCTTGGCACCTTTGGCTGAAGCTATGTAGAGATATTTAAGAAGTTCACCTCTACAGGTTCAATTTACTTATACTGGTATGTATCTCATGTGTGACTATTCCTTAAAAAGCTTCTTTATTCCATGCTATTGAACAGTCAAGATGGAGAATCCAGTCTATTCTAAAGCAGAGTCTCTTAACTAGAAGAGATTTTAAACATTGTCTGTGGTGGGGTGATATACAAAACTAGATATTATAATTCTGTGCCACCTTTCAAAAAACCATGTACACACACACACACACACACACACACACACACACACACGCATGCATGTATCTATGAAACATCATCTAGGGAATAAATTATCTGAAATGACTGCTTAGGGGGCAATAATAAAAAATAGGCTTCCCTAAAACATATTAAATTACCTGTGGAGCTTGATAAAATGCAGATGGCTAAGATCCCAGAGACTCTGAATAAGGAGTTTGGACTGTGTCCCTGAATTCTGTATATTTCATAACAACTAACATCTGCCGCATGCTTTCTATATGCCAAGTACTGTCCTCAGTGCATCCATGTATCATCTTCACATTGCTGATGAGGAAACAGAGGCATAGAGACCAATTCCCCAAAGTCAACCCACTAGTGAGCAGCAGATAAAAGACTTGAACCCTGGCATTCATGTTTATTCATTCCATGGCCTCAACTATCAAACATAAGAACCATTGTCTTGGTAGGAAACATAATTCACAGTTCCTTTCCACAAAGAACCAAATGCTTAAAAATCCATAGAGAGCAAGGTACCTTTGTGTGTTAGGTTAATGTTCAGGAAATAAATAGAAAAGCAAAGGATTGTGAGGCAGACAGTAGCAGGACATCCTGTATGCAGGTCACCAGTCAGGGCCAAGGAAGTAGCCTCCAAGAGCTGCCAGGGTTGACTATCATGAAAGGTAGGCTGACTAATAAATAAAGAAGGTCAAAGAAACTTTTGTCTTTAGTCTGAAAAGTGTAGGTAGTGCTTGGGAAGCCTCCATTATGTTACTGGTAATGATTAACACAGAGTTAAACCCACCGAATCTCAAAGTGCCTTTTGCTGGTTGTATGAAAACCATTTGATAATTTAGGATCCCTTTTGAGCATGGGTCCTTCATCTTCCTTAAATTTCACATGCCTCTCTGGAAACCCTATGTATACTCATATCATTGGAAAAGTTTTTGAGAAAGGTGAAGCCTATAAAATGCTCCAGGTCTGGGGTTGTAGCTCACTTGGTAAACTGCTTGCCCAGTAGGCACAGAGTGCTGAGTTTGATCTCTAGCATTGTATAAAGTGGGTGGGCAAGCATGGCAGTGCATCCCTACACATCTGTAATTCCAGCACGTGGGAAGCAACAGAAGACAAATCCAAGGTGAGGTACATAAGATCATATCTCAAAACAACAATAATAATATTAAGTGTCAATGTAGATAATAAAATCATAGGATTAAAAAAGCAACAATTACATTTATGTACCCTCTTTAGAACACTTTAAAAATGTGTGATAAAATACTATTTATATTTCTTGCTACCATTTATTAAAAGATAATATGTATAAGTAATATTATATAGGTTGAGCAGGTTGCATTTAGAAATATATGTTTATATATATGCATATATATGTAATAATTAATGAAAAAAGAAGCCATGATTTTTAAGAGAGCAAGAAAGACTATTTGGTAGAGTTTAGAGGGCAGAGAGACAGCAGGGAAATAATGTAATGATATTATATTTAAAAAAATAAAAGAAAAAAATTAAAAAAAAAACTATGACAAATATAAAAACAATTTAATTTGAAGTTGCAATGAAAACAAATGGTCCTTCAAGCTATTACTAAGAACAGATGTGTGATTAGAAAAAGCTGTGTTAGTATTGGTTTCTGATGGTGGCTGTCATGGGCATTGCTTAACAGAGTGAAAGAAGGCATCATTTACAATTATTCTCCTTGGTTAACAGCCCCATTTATGGCAACCCGAGCCTGTTTACTCCTATACATGCTTATCTTGATTTAAAGAAACTCCTTCAGCTCTATCTCTCTTAATGACTTTTGGCCAAGAACTGTCTCCAGAAGTTGAGGAAAGTCCTTCAGTGCAGCACACGTTCAGACATTGTAACTGCTAATGCTGAGAATTGAGCTTTGTGTTGTGAAGAAGGCTTTACTTCACTTGACAAGCAACTGGAATATTAATAAAAACAACAGAGTAAAAAAAAAACAAAACAAAACAAATCCGGCCGAGTATTGGAGCCTGCCTCCTAGTCATCCCACTCCCTTGGCTCAGTACTTCTCATTTGGTAGTTTCGGGGTGGCCCAGGAACCCAAATTTTTCAAGTTGAGGCTGGATGATAAGTTACTAATAATTATATGCTTTGACCTGGGGTCTAATTCAGCAGAGGCTTCTTTGGAGAGCAATCTGTGTTTTCAAATCTGAGAGAAAGAAAGAAGTGAAGCTTTCCTGAGCCTTTTGCAACAGAGGCCAGGTAAGTGGATCAGGTAGATAGCCTGAGGCGGCCACAGCCTAACTCTTAAGGACATATGGGGAGCGCCAAGCAGTTCTGATTCCACCTCAGTAACAATTTTTACTCGATTTTCCCCTTGCAGGAGAGGGAAATACTGTTTGCCTTTCTTTCTACTACTTCTCTATACCTTCCGCCCCTTCCCATGCTGGAAGATGAGAGGAAAAGATACCATCATTCCCGGTGAGGCCTGAATCCTTGACAAAGCAGCCAGGCAAATGTCCTAATGTTTTAAGGACCCCACAATTTGGAGCAGATAAGGGTAAGAATTTCCCGGACTCAGGAAGCTTGCTCAGGCTTTCATGTGTGGGATGACCCCCTTCAAATCTATTATCTGAAATACAGAAGATAATTTCAGATTGTCTTAAAGAAACAATGACTTTGACTCTTTCTCAACCATTCAACCTTTGACCTTTCCCTTGAAGATACCCAGGAGACAGGCATGGGCTTTCTTAAGCCTTTTATATCTTTAGAATCTTCAGATAACACTTTCTTAAAAACTTAGCCAAAGCCAGGTAGCTGTTTCCAGCCGCAGCCTAAGACTGGATCCATCAAGTCAGTCATCATATCAAGATGGCACTCTGGAATTGTAGGGTATTTTTATAGCCACAAAGACACAAACAGCACAGTTTCAAAACCTATTAAACACTTTTTTGGAGACAAAATGTCTGGCTAGGTGGTGTCATAAGCTGGTCTCCAACTTCAAGTCACCTACCACAGTCTCCTGAGTGCTGGGATTTTTTTTTTTTTTTAAGCATGAATCTTCATGTCCAGCTAAGTAAATCTTTTATGTATACCAAAAGTTCTTAGCAATTTCAATATGATTTATCTTTCCCTCTTGTTACAGGAATATTTATAGTTCCTGGCATTCAATTTAATTTATCATCATTTTAAATGTTTAAAACTTTTTATCTAATAGGTGGCTGGTCAGTGAAATGTGTAGAGTTCACAAAATACTCTCTAGTGTTCCATTTGCCTCTTACAAATAACTAGCAATGGCACTTAGTGCTCGACTGTGTTTTTTTTTTTCTTTCTTTTCCTGATATCCCTCAGATGCTTGCTACAAAGTCGGACACAGATGATATTTGCTGAATAACTTCTGTACCAAACATTGTACTTATCACATTACGACAACTAATGCCAATTCATCCGAACAATTAACTATTCATCCTGAATCACGAAAGTTTATAAACTAGTAAACACAAGTCTGAAAATACTGAACACACTTCACTGTGTCAGGAAATGTGGAAGAACACTACAGACTGATAAGACTCAGAGCTTCACGCTGTCCAGTTCACTGGTCAGCAAATTACAGTCAAGTGACCAGTTTTGCTATTGTATGTTTTACTGGACCTTAGTTTATTTCTGTACTGTCTATGAATGCTTTCTTTGGTGCATTTACATACATACAGGAGCTCAATGCCATACAGACCCCAAACTATTTATGTCTGGCTCTCTCCTGGAACACATGTGACAACTGTTTACAAAGACCACTCTCAAACTTAACTGCTTAAGGAATATCATGAAGTCCCAACCCTAGAGCTCAGTAAAGGGTAAACATTCAGAAAGCATTAGGTAACCTAGGTGTGTTGACAGTATTTCTCAGGTTAATCAGATCTTTATAAATCACAATTATGGGCATTTCCTAACTTATTTTCTAAGTTTCTTCTCTACATCCAAGGATCATAAGACAGAAAAGTACTGCAGAGAAACATCAAGTGAGGACCCATACCATAAAAACCATAGACTTCGGGGCTGGAGAGATGGCTCAGCGGTTAAGAGCACCGTCTGCTCTTCCAGAGGACCCGGGTTCGATTCCCAGCACCCACATGGCAGCTAACAACTGTCTGTAGTTCCAATTCCAGGCAAATACCAAGGCAAATAAATAAATAAAATAAAGTTAAAAAAAAAAAAAACCATAGACTTCAAGCGGAGACTAGAATGAAAATTAAAATTTATTAGAACCCACTGTCCGACACTGCATGACCTCTCATTTTGTGCATTGCATGTCCAAAGACAGACTTCAACTCAGTGAGCAAATTAATAGTCATAAAACTAAATGTGCATGGTCATATGGGTAACTGAGGTCACCACCAAGAGACACTGATGATGAGCTATGCATAGTTGATAAATGCCATTTTATCCCAGCATTTCGTGGTGTGAGGTCCCTTAAGAATTCTTTAAAGAAGAAAAAATGATGACCACCACTTAGAGGCTCGACTGTGATTGTTCTCAATGTGATGGCAGTACATGTCCATCCTTCAGGATATCTTTTGTAAGGAACTTCTGTTACCCATGGAAGCATATCATGTCCTTCAGTTTTGCTTGTGCAGATAACTATGATCCTGTTAGGGAGAAAAAAGCTTAGTCACTTGAAGATTTGTAACTGAAGTTTGCATGATACATGCTATTCCTTGAAACATTTAACTCAATATATGTTGAAAAACACCCACTGACAACTAAACGGTCACTGAGATGATAATTTGAATTACTTACTTGTGCTGTGAATGTAGCTTTTCTTCTAGCTCTGTAATCTGACTACATCCTTCTGTTTCCTTCTTATGCTGTTTCTACTGGGCAAAACAGAGGTATCTGTAGTGACTACAACTTCATTAGGCTAAGCACATAGCAAAATCTCTAGGTTGTTAGTAGACTTTAATGGTGTTATCATAGCTCTTTTATCAATTTTTCAACACGTCTTCAGGGTTAAACTTATAGTTAGTATAGTTAATCCACTTGCAAACCCACCTCTGAAGCCATAATTGACTGTCATGCAAAATAGGTAAGTATACTTGTGCTGTTCATTTAGCAGCCAAGAACAACCTTCAATTATTTTACAATTGTGCTGATGATGAGTATAATTTGTTTTGTCCATGAAAGTCACAACCCTTTTCTAGATAAACTTATACTTTGATTATTCTCTTTGTGAAAAAAAAAAGACTCATTTTTCTTGTGTATAATTTTTGTTTCTAAATTATCTTAAGTGATATGGTCACATAATTTACAAATGTTCGTCTTTAATCTTTAAAAATCAATTATTGATTTTTTTTTTAAGTATTAGACTTTTATTTTTAGAAGTTCTATATACTAATTTATTTTCAAATTATCTTCGGCATTTTTTATTCTCTCTGTTTTAGTTGTTATTTGTTTTGAGAAAAGTTCTTATAACATAGACTGCCTTTGAAGGAATAGAAATCTTTCCTCCTCAGCTTCTCAAATGCTAGGATTATAAGCATGTCCAAAATTCTAGGCTTAGTCTTATTTCCTTTAAAATTATGTTAGATGTATCAATTCTCTTTAAAATTTACATAGTTAACGCTTCTGTGAGTTTGTCTCTGTTAATCCTTGTACATTGTGGCCACTTTCCTTCTTTTTTAAAATATATATTTATTTTTATTTTATGTGAATTGGTGTTTTGCCTGCATGTATAACTGTGTAAGGGTGTCAGATCTTGGAATTATAGACAATTGTTAGCTGCCATGTGGATGCTGGGAATCAAACTCAGGTCCTCTGGAAGAACAGTCAGTGCTCTCAACCGCTAAGCTGTCTCTCCAGCTCCCTCCTTTTGGGTTTCTTAACTTTTTTTACAAGTACATCTCTCTTTCTCTGTGTATTTGCACATATGTGTGGGTGCATGAATATGTGCACAGGTGTGCATGAATGTATGAATGCTCATGTAGAAGACAGATTAAGGTCAGGAGTCTTTTTTTATTGCTTTCTTTTTTTTTTTTTTTCCTTTAATTTATATAGGGTGTCTTGCTGCCCAGGGAGCTTGCAGATTTAATCTAGCCACAGAGCTGGCCTACAAACTTCTCTGAGGGACCCCATCTCTGCATCCTAAGCACTAGGACTCCATTGGTGTGGATTGTTTGTTCCTCACATACTTGCCTGTGGACAGCTTTCCCTTGTACCCCAGAAAGTATGACTCAAGAACTTCTTCATTCACCTTTGCCAGGGTGAGTCATGGTTATGACCTTTCAGCAAGTTCTCAAACCTGGGAAAGAGTTAAAAGGAAGTTCATCCTGGATGTTTTGTCCCATTGTCAAGGCTGGGTGGTAGCTACTGTGTCTATAGTCTTGATAACTCTATTTCTCACTAACCATTCTCACAAGTCAGATTTTCTGTTTAAGTTAATAAGTCTTTATATTAACTTTCTTTGTTCCTTTTGTTATGCTTCCCCCCCCCTTTGGTTTTACGTCAAGAAATCTTCTCATCATCATTATTCCATTAGTTGCACTGTGGAACGGACCATATGAAAATAATATTTTTGATATAGCTAGTAGTATATACCTATAATCCCCCACAGGCTTCGGTAGGAAGGTAACAAATGTGAAGCCAGCTTGGCTTACATAGTAAGTTCAAAGACTGCAATGTAAAATCAATTTTTAAAACTATTTTTGTAGGTTAAAAAAATAGTTCAATACTGGCAATTGAAAATTGTTCAAACTAATATTTTTGGTGTAATTCCTCCTGCATTTCTCTAGCAGCACTTATCCCATTAATTGAAAATATCAATTTTAAAAATAATATCACTTACTGTAAGATTGCAAACTCTTGGGAACAATTTTTAATCTTTTATAGCTCATGCTTAAATGGCTAATCCAATTCATAGTTAATTACTATATACTCAGGAAAAAAATAAAATATGCTTGTTGAATTAACTGACTGTGGGAAGTCATTTAGTCTCGTCCATCCTAAAATTTCTTTTTGTTCTAACTGGGATCATTAATACCTGCTCTATCTAATGCTAACGTTTTTAAAATGGACTGAACGAATATTCCTTCCTACTTCCTTAGTATATTGGAAGGCAGATCACATATCACATTACTAAATGTGTTGCTTCAAGAGGGAAAGCAACCTAAGAATCATTCTTTTAATAATATATTTTGATTTTTGCTTTCATTCTTTTTTGGTTTTTGTTTGTTTGTTGTTATTTCCTTTTGTTTTTCAAGCTAGAGTCTCTCTGTGTAACCTTGGCTGTCCTGAAACTCACTCTGTGGACCAGGCTGACCTCAGACTCTAAGACCCACCTGTGTCTCTCTCCCCAATGCTGAGACTGAAGGTACACACCACTACTGCTCAACATTTGATTCTTCATATATAAGTAACTGTAGAATTACCTTAAAAAATACAATGTATTTAAACATAAAATACATTAAAAATCCTGCTACTTGTAAGTATCAATATTTTATGTTATTATTTTTAACAATTTGGTAAACATTGTGGAACCTAGGGTTAGATAAAAACTATACAGTTATGAAAGCTGTAATCTGCCCTTTCCATCCCAAAGACTGCTCTGAGAATTTTACTCTATCTTTAAGAATTCTTTGAGAAACATGTCTTTAGTCACTGAGTAACATTTTATTATCTGAAATACCAGCAATAATTTATCCAACTGATTATACAAAATATACAACTTGTGTTTTAATTTTTGCAATACAGTGGTCTCAAGGCAAACATTCTTAGAAATATTTATGTACATTCTTTATTATTTTCTTAAAAGAAATCTGTGGGAGGATATGCTGGGTCAGAGAATATGAACATTTGCATTTTTTTTAACTGTTGCCAAATTTCTGCCCAGAAATCATATACTAATGTGCATTCCTAAATGAGAAAACGTGTGAATGCTCACTTAATAAGGAGATGGGTTAGAAAGAAAATTAACAATTTATTTATTGGGAATATTGTTGTATTATATTAATTTTATTTTTGTAACTTAAGCACATTTTCATATTAGTAGTCTGTATTCTTTTTGATGCTAAACCTCTATATGTACTTGCTCGTTTAAAAATTTTAAAATGATTGAAAATATCATTATTTGTGGGTTAGGCATTATATTTGGAGAAATAGAATCAATTTGTTCTGAAATTAATAATAAATATGGAATTAACATTTACTTTTGATTTTTTAAAAGTTTTATGTATATTGTGGATATAAAAATTCACACAATGGGGCTGGAGAGATGGCCCAGTGGTTAAGAGCACTGACTGCTCTCTTAGAGGACCGGGGTTCAATTCCCAGCACCAACATGGCAGCTTACAACTGTCTGTAGTTCTAGTTCCCAGTTCCAGGCAAACACCAAGGCAAATAAATAAAAGTTTAAAAAAAATTCACCCAAAAGTTTTTTCTTATTTTCCTGTGAATTTGTAAGATTTTATGCATTTGTATAGTAAAGTATTTTTTTTCTGTTTTGAGACAGAGTTTTAAGCTGCAGCGCAGGCTGGCCTGAAACTTACACTATATAATCGTTGAGGCACCTCTAAACAACAATCCTCCCGGAACACCTTCCAAATACCGGAATTACAGCTGTGAGCCCCTGGACCAGAATGGTCAAGTATTTCAGTTATGTATTGAAGTGTATTTTTTCTTAGTGTTTCTTGCACTGATTTTTTTTCAAATAAATTTTGTTTTTAATTTTTGAGATTACACAATTACACTATTTTCCCTCTTCCCTTTCTACCCTCCAAACGTTCCCATATACAACAAAACCAGCTTCTCCTCCCAGTAGGTGACTGAGACAAACACGTTCTGCTTTAGTCAGTCCAAGAGGAATGATCTCAAGACCGGAATCATCAGGAATGGTGGAGGAAAAAGGTCCAGGGGCCTGGGAGGAGACTTCAGGTAAGTAGGGCAAAGGCACTGTTCTTTTCCTGCAGGGATCCTCCCAGGCCTCTGGAGTCTGGCTGGGCTACCTGCAGCTCTCAGAGGGAGGGCAGGTCTGGGCTAGTAGATGTTTCTGGCAGGGGGCTGGAGGCTGATCACAAAGGCTTGCATTCCAGGGAGATAACAGAGGAATGGGGCCTTGACCCTCCGGTTAGCTTGCTTGCAATTCATGCTGATTCCTGTCAACTTCTGGATGGCAGCATCCTTGGAACTATCATAGATCATTTTGCTCTTAAGAGGGACACTCTCTAGAACCCAGATGACCTCCAGGTCCTCCTTCTTGCTCTCCTTGTCTTGTAGGTTGTATCATAGCGGGCAGAGTTACAGTCCTTGTCTGGTAGCTTTTTGACAAAGGTGAGTGACAGTCGTCATCAGTTTGCCCTACATCAACCTGCCAGGTCTTTGTGCGCTCCTCATTCTCTGTCTTCTTGCAGTTCTTTGTGTCCCCTGGAATCGGTGACATCTGCATCTCCATGTTACTGTACATCTTGATGACACCATAAGAGAGAGACAAACTAGAGGCCATGTTTCTGGAAGCAAAGGAGAGACAAGGAAGGGGGAGCTAACTGAAGAACTGGGCCCCTGCCAATCTGACTTGATTGGTTGTTTTCAAAAGCAACCTTATGATAAGCAACTACTCTACCTGATACCATACACAGCTGTCCCCATGCCCAGGATTCTGAGTGGCTATGAATATTTCATTTCACATTTTGGTTTAAGCTCATAGCCCAGAAAAAGGTGATTCTGATTGGTATAATATATATATAAGTCCAACAGTAATAGCTTATTTTATGAAAATCTTAAAATTAAATTAGTAGAAGCTATATTTTTATATGTAAGGACATTAAAATTGACCACTATTAGCTTTATCAAGATTTCTAGCACTTAATGGTCACTTGAGCTGAGGCAATATTTTTATGGAGCTGAAAGAGGAGATTGTAAACTGCTGCTATATTCACAGTTTAGGAGCAGAGGCACTCACCTTAAGAACAAGGGAATCTGATAATAAAATGAAGTCATATGTTAATTTGGTAGGCTGATACTAATAAACAAACATCAAGTGCTTTTAGAAAAATTTGGATGTCAGGTGAGCAGAATTCTTGAACGGACTGACAGTATCTCCATATACCATCTAGATGCTGCAGTCAACATTTACAATAGAAACCTACCACATGTGAGACAGTACTATAGGTACTAATAGGATGATATAATATGTAGGGAACTCTGGAGTTCTGGTATTGGGAAGGAGACCCAAAAAGAACTTAAACATGCAATTGAATTGAAATACCAAGGTGATACAAAGCAGAACATAGCATTGTCTTGGCTTAGTTTGTTTCAAAGCAGAAAACTTGAAATCCATAAGATCTGGGGTTGTCTAAAACTCAAGCTTTGCTGAAGGCAGTGTGGCATGTTCCAGTGCATTGTACCTACTTCCAGGTTTGGGCTACCTTCTGTTTTTACGTCTTGAAATATTATGGTAGTCATGCCATCCAGACATCTTTCAAATGCTTATCTAGGATTTGACATCTAAAAGTATTTCCTGGATCTAAATGGTTTCAAAGCCTGATAGAGTAAATAGGGATTTCTTTTAAAAATGCTTACATATAAAAATTACAGCCCAAGATAATTTAGTTTGATGAGTATGGCAAAAATAAAAGTTATTACTATGTGTGGAGTAATACGGGTGGTATACTTTTCCTTCTGAATTTCATAGTCTTGCCTTTAAGATATTTTTAAAATAAAAAAACTATCTTTTTGTAGCTAGAGTCAATAATGATGCCAAATTATATGCTAAGGAAGTGTCTATAATCATAATGTAAAATATGCTTTTATGGAGAATTGTGTTGTTTTCATTCACTTTACGTTACTTATTGTTCATAAAATCTACTCATTATATTAGAAGAAATAAACTCCATTCCTCTTGAAATGTATATGACATACACTTCACCTACACTAGTTCTATATACATCCTTATGATTTTAAAACTGTCTGCAGGCTTACCAGTCATCAACTGACAGCTGTCCTGGGCATAAAGCTATGTGGTATCTAATTCCTGCTCAAATTCTGAAATGGGATTCCTTACTCCTTGCCCCCTTTTCTCCTTTAAACAACCTATGGATGACTTTCAGCCTGTTCTAAATTGATAACGTCCAGAAGGCATAACAATATCACATACAAGCACCAGAAGGCTGGATTTACCTGGCTTCCTGGCCCCATGGAATTTGTTGTGTGCTCTGCTCACCTCTACCTTCTTTTCTCGTCAACCCAGGTGACAGTCTTTTCCCTAGAGAGGATTGCTTCCATGGAAAGGTTCTTTCAGGTGCCCTCTGCTTTCCTGTGCTTTGTTAACTTTTGACAATCTCCTCAGTAAAATCCTCACCTCTTTGCTTCATGAAAAGAGACAATATTCTTGAATGCAATTTATGAACTAGAAACCAGTATATCAGTGCAGTTCATTGCACCATTCACTATTAACTTCTGAAATTAACAAACTAGGCTGATGAGCAGTACTCATGGCATGTGCTTCTGGAAAAAGGGGAGGTCATGGTGTTATAAATAAAGTCCTCTTTCTTGTTCTAAAAGTATTCATATCAATGGAGGAATTTAAAAGTCTATAAAAAAGGAAAATAGAAAAGTTACCCTAGCTGGGAGGTGGTGGTACCTGCCTTTAATCTTAGCACTCAGAAGGCAGAGACATGAGGATCTCTGTGAGTTCAAGGCCAGCCTGGTCTTCAGTGTGGGTTCCAGGACAATCAAGGCTACTCAGAGAAACCCTGTCTCAAAAAACCAAGTGAGGGAGGGAGGAAGGAAGAGGGAGGGAGGAAGGAGAAGGAGAGAGAAAGAAATATTACCTTAATCAGTCGTTTCTTTCTTCTTGTCTTTTGTATAATTCTGTTCTGTCTACAGTGCTGTAGCCTGTAGCCTGTCTTTGTCAGTTAAAATTATAGTATTATACTTTTTAATGCTACTATATGGCCCATTTTATTTTATAACAATTTTTACTGAAATTTTTCAGAACAAAATGCTAGGACTATTAGCCCTCTAATCCTTTGAAAGAACTGAGACGTTTTCTTTAAATTGCATTTACACTAATTAAACATGTTTTTATTCAAACTACTAAAATACAAAACATATACATTAACTATGTTAATTACACATGAGAATTATATTTCAGTCAACTTTTTATTTAAAAATACAATAAAATAAGCACATTATTTCTCTTAAAATAATCATATATCAATATATATTATTCTATATAAATATATTATAATTTATGTCCTATATTATAATAGATATTATATATATTACATATAATATGTTTATAAATAAAGTGTGTGTGTGTGTGTTTTGGCAGAGTTTCACTATGTGGCTTTAGGTGACTTTGAACTCACACTGTAGATCAGGCTTACCTGGAACTCAGAGATCTGCCTGACTCTGCCTCATAAGTGCTAAGATAAAAGGTATATGACATCATGTTCAACCAAAATGATGAGTAATATAGCAGAATGAACCAATTTTTTTTTTTATTTTTTCATTTGTGTTTCACTAGATGTTATCCTCAAGATTTCACTTTTTTCTTCAGGTATACTTGCAAAGGTAAGTAGAATTTACATGAAATATATTTGATCTTAATTTGAACAAAAACCTAAACTTATTATTGAGGTAGCACCCCAGAGACCAATGGAAGACAAGAACACTCTTAAAGACAGTGATTCTTAGTCTGTGGGTCTCAACCCCTTTTGGGGTGTGTGTGGGGGGGAGTGTTGAATGATCCTTTCACAAAGGTCAAATATCAGATCACTGGCATACAGATATTCACATTACAATTCATAACAGTAGCAAAATTACACTTAGAAAGTATCAAGAAAAATAATTTTAGGATTGAGTTCATCACATCAGGAACGGTATTGAAATGTCTGAGCATTTGGAAGGTTGAGAACTGGTGCTTTAAGGGTTTCAAGGGGAGAAAAGGTTAGGTAGGTAAATAGGTAGAAATAAGAGATAAAGGCAGAAACGAATTCTGGTGTAAGAGGCCCTGGACTGAGGTCCAGGTGGGGTGAGTTCCAGGTACAGACAACTGGCGTCAGCAATGCCTCCAATCACAGCCGCCCTGAGGCAAAACGTCTTTCTGAGCAGGGACAGGTTTCAGCAGAGGCTAGTGTTGACTCTAGGCTAGCCAGAATGGCTCCTTAAGAGCTCTGTGATCTCAAGATGGCCAGAAATTTTACTTGTATGCATTCAGGGTTGAGGAGAGGATCCTCAGTCACCACAGATGAAATCTGCGTGGCCTGAAAGAACATGGGATGTGGATTCTGGATTACAGGATTGAAGAGAAAAGGGTTTTTTGTTGTTATTTTTCTCCACAAATGTTCACTGTAGCTATAGAAGTATTGTAATCATAAAGATTGCAATCATTTTCTCAATTGCTTCATAAATGATGCTACTAATCAATTTTTCAGAGAGGGAGTTCCTCCCCAACCACACACAGTGTAAGGTACTGTTGTGTTTTAAATCTCAAAAAAATCTTGGAGATTTAGCTCAGTCCTTTTTATCTTATAGATTAAAAGGCTAAACCTTCAAAATGCAAAACAAATTCTCCAGAGCTACAGACTTGAACCTAGGGTAGAATCGTGGATCTTTACTCCTAGGCAATGTCCTAACATTTTCTTGGAGCAGGATTTGACAAGACCATGGTAAAAAAGCAGTATATGGATGAGATGGCAAACTCTGGCAGGAATCTTACAATTGTTAACCTCATAGAGGTAGAACTTGATAATGTATACTGTTCAAAAGTTGGCTTTACTATAATTCACTTGAGATGGTGGGTTTTCATGTGTAATTTACCAGAAAAACATTGTCATTGGCAAAATTTCACAAGTACTATGGCACATTCTTCAAGAAGAGCCATATAATCCTTATCATATTATACAAAGACAGATCATTATTCCTTCCTGTGTGTCTTCCATAGTGCTTCCACAGTGGGACTGTGAAAATATACTTTGACCTACATTTTTACTCTTTCTATAATATGACTGTGATATAATTCAGAAGGACCAGCAGAAACGACATAATACAACTCAGGGGGTCAGAAATATTGTGAAACTGAAGGAATGTACATTGAGCAAGGATAATTTACATAAGTATCTGTACTAACACGAGAAAACTAAGTGGAAGCCTTTCCTTTTGTGAGAAGTCATTATGGAATGGTGTCTGTATGGTTTACTGTGATGCACACAGAACCTTTTTCTCCTTGTCATCGCTGAACATTTGTTACAGTGTTACTGCCATTTGAGCACTTTCCCTGTTCACTAACTTAGATGCAATTGAAGCAATTTTAACTTCCCACTCAGGGAAAAATAAAACCGCCTCTAGAAGAAAACATGTTTACTTTGATTTATTCTTATCAATACATTTTAAGTACACATACACACACACTTCTGATTAATTTTTTTTGGATGGTAACTAACTATACAATACAATTTTTGTTGAGGGACTAAAACATATTTTTTTGCAGGACACCTGACCACGTTTTACATCTCAAATTTATTTATAAGAGTATCTTTTATATTATAAAAGTCTAATATTAAGCTATGTCTGGCAAATATATTATTATTTTGTGAAATCACTAGGTCACCAGTGCTGAAGTTCAAGTACAGAAGTAGGGATGCCAGAGGGTTAGTGGTCAACCTGGTATCCTGCTAAGTCCTGACAGGATCAAATGGTCTTTGAGAACAACAATAATGGGGCTGGAGAGATGGCTCAGTGGTTAAGAGCACTGACTGTTCTTCCAGAGGACTGGGATTCAATTTCCAGTACTCACATGGCAGCTCAAAATTGTCTGTAGTTCCAGGCAAATAAATAAGATTTTTTCTTTAAAAAAAAAAAAAGAGAACAACAATAAAAAAACAAAAAACAAATGCGCAACCAGCTTATAACAAAGAAATTTAGTAGCATGCAAAGGATGTGTAGTTTTCTTATTCAATGGTATCAGTCCAAGTTTATGTAAAACAGGCACTATGTGTGCTGATATACTGTGTGTTTAGTAAAGTTTGCCTTTATATCAGAGGTCACATTAGGTGCCAGATATTGCAAGAATACTAATAAGTATTAATAATAAAAATCCAGAGCCAGGTATTGGGGAAAAGCTGAAAGATCAGAGAGACAGAGGAACAAGCCACAACCACTTCTCACAAATCCTCAGACTGATTGCCTCTGAGTCCTCAGCCAAAAGGAAAGGACAAGCTCTGTCCCTTCCTCTCCTTTATAAGCCTTTTTCTGCACAGCAATATCACTTCCTGGTTCAACTTTCCTACTGCTGGGATTAAAGGCGTGCATACATGTGTGTGTGTGTGTGTATGTGTGTGTGTGTGTGTGTGTGTTTGTGTGTGTTTCTCAAGTGCTAGAATTAAAGGTGTGTGCCACCACCACCTGACATCTATGGCTAACTCTGTGGATGGCTCTGCCTTTTGATCATCAGGCAAACATCATTAGATATACAATATATCACCACAACTATGATTTTGATCTGTTTTTTAATTTTAATTTTATTTTATTACATACTCAAGCTAAGAAAGAGATCTATATAATCTAGACCAGGGATCATCTATTTTTTTTCCTGGAAGAAAGGAGACAAATAACAAATAGTCTAGGTTTCAGAGCCATCCAATCCTGTAACAAATACACAACAATTTTCTTGAGAAAGCAGCCATACATATATGGACAGGTAATATAAAACAAATGCATCTGTGTTCCAGTAATCCCATCCTGACCCCCGGAGTCTATGCACATTTGTAGTATGAAGTTTCTGGCCCCACCTAACCCCAAGAACCAGACCAGTGTCCCAAATAATCACACAAAGTCTTATATTAATTTCATGCTGCTTGGACTATTGCTCAGGCATATTGCTAGCTAGCTCTTGCATCTTAACTCAAACCCATTTCCATTAATCTATCTTGCCACGTGGCCCGTGGCTTACCTGAATTCCTTTAAACACTGAAATTCAAATTTCATATAATGCACACATGCCACCCGCTTATCATTCTTCTCTTCATTTTATAAGCATTAAAAGATGCAAAAATTATATTGAAACACACAGTGGGAGAAAGAAAGGAAATGAAAAGCAGATCCAGCTTTTTTTATAGGCAGTGATTTGCCAACCACAGTAGAGAAGATTAAGGAAAGGTCTGAGTTTGTAGTATGAAGTAAGTTAGATTTTAGTTAATTAATTTATTTAAGATTTATTTTTAAAATTTATGTATCCGTGTTTCTGTGTGTATAGCACATGTTTGTGTAGGTACTGGATACCCATGAAGGCCAGAAGAGGTAGTTGTATCCTCTGGTGTAGGCTGTTGGATATGGGTGCTGGGAACCAAATTCTGGTTCTCTGGAAGAGCAGTAGGTTCTTTTAACTGCTGAGTTGTGTCCTCTAGTCCCTATTTATTTATTGTTGAAGGTAATGAGGAGTTTAACCTAGGGCCTCATACATGCTTGGCAAATACTTTATCATTGATATATTTCTCCAGGTAGCTTCTTTAATTATTAAGTGGATCTTGGTTACATTTCCATTTTCCCTATATAAAAATGAAGTTTTACTGAAATAATTAATTTTAACATGAAAAATGATGGTTAAAGCCTCTAAGACCTCTAGGACAGGCCTGAATTACAGATAGTGGGCTATTTCAAGAATGTGTTAACTAACAGGTAGCAGTAGTGTCTTGAAGTTCTATGTATCTGACAAGAGTATATTATCCTACTCATAATGAAAGATAAAAAGGCACAAATAATATATTGAAGATCAGTACACTCTATTTTTGTTCCTATCTCAAAATGGACAAATCACATTAATTACAGTTTTCAATAAAACAGATGCCAAGAGATTATAGTCCTACACATTATACCTGTGCCAGTTTCAAGAAGAAAAAAAATTCTTGTAGCTTTTCAAAGACTCATGGAATTAGAGAGATAGAAAGGACATCCTTTGCCACCCTCAGTTCATAATTGAGAACATCGTAGGCACAGCACTGTCAAATGTCACTTAGCAAGGGGGCTAGATAAGGTTGGTAGAAGGGTGGCTAGGGGCGGACCCTGCCTCTGAATACCACTATCCTGATCCTGTTACTTAATCGAGATATAAAACCAATTTTTTACTATGTTATAGTAAAAAATTGCTTAATAGTAAATCTAACCATGGATTTAAAGTTTAATTGCACACATTTGTATAAGTTACAAAAATTTGACTGTAATATATAAAATGTACAGTTTGATGTTACATAAGCTCTGTTACAAAACACATAGAGATATAGTATAAGTATCTCTAATTTATCATATTTTTTACTGGTAACATCATCTATCACCCAAAGTCCGGAAATGTGGAACCATAGCAGGCAAGAGATAGACAACCTGTGACCCGAAAGAACAGAGTGAAGGGCTGGAGAAATGGCTCAGTGATTAAGAGCACTGGCTGTTCTTTCTGAGAACGTAGGTTCAATTCGCAGCACCCACGTGGCAGCTCATAACTGTCTGTAAGTCCATATCTAAGAGATCTGACACTATGATACAGACATACATGCAGGCAAAACATATAAAATAAATTATTAAAAAGAGTGAGCCACAAAGAGAGAATAGTCACTTCATGAGCACACACATACAAATGAGCTACTCTCTGCTAATTTGCTATTGCATTGAAGAAGTTAAGAAATGATTTCCCACTTATTTTAGGTATTCCAGCCTTTCACTTCTATCAAAAAGTATACAATTATTGGTGTACTTAAAAAAAGGACAAGGAAGCTTCTTTTGCAGTGCAAAATTGCAAATAACTAATAAAAATACTATGTTAAAAAGAAAAGTGTACAATCATACTGAGTGTTGTACAAACTTCACAAGAAAGCCATTTCTCATGGCTCTAGGTTTATGGATCCCAAGGAGTCCTTTCCTATTCTCATTCAAAATTGGAATGCTCGGACTCCCACACTCTGTCTCCGTAATCCTCATCTCGTTTTTCATTCCGTGGAAATAGCATATAGACTGTGTGTATTGTCTGTCGTATTTATCCTCTCATTTCCAACCTAAGCTCCATGGCTGCTGTCCTCTTGTGTTTTATTCTCTGATTTAAGAAGGTAGAGCAATCTTTGGACATAATTGTTACTTGGGGAATATTTGTTGAATCAGTGGAGTTTAGAAAATGAGAAACAGGACATATGGAACATTTTGACATATTACATGCTTAATTTTTTTAAACACTTGGAGCAAATATAAGAAAAGATTGCAACAGAATTCTAGAATGCCAAAGAACACGGGTGTGAGCACATGCTGAGGATCATACTAAGGACTTTGTATCCATTGCCTTGTATTTCTCATTACAGATATTATATTCAATTTACAGTTGGTGACAGTGAGAATAGTTGGCTTGTCAAGAGCTATACTATAAAGGGTGGACCCAGAATTTAAAACCACACATGTATTTAACTCCAACGGCCATGTGTACAGTCGTTGCTCTGGGACAAACTACTGAGAGCAGCATCTATGATCCAGAGATTAGATGGAACCATCTCAGCCTCCAGGCCCCTCTTTTTATTAAAATTGCTAACTGACATGGTGTCTTTGGTGACACACCTGTAGAATCCCCCAGACTGGAAAGTTTTGTATTTCTTCGTTGGAATCTTCACATTTACTCCTCAGCATGATTCTTGCTACAGATAAAAAGGTCACCTAAAATAATTTTTAATCAAAAGAAAGTTGGCAGCCAGGCCTGGTGGTTCAAATCTGTAATCCTAGAGTTGGAGAGGTTGAGATTGTAGGATTTCTCTAAGTTTCTAACTAGCCCAGGTAAGACAGAGTAAGACATTGTTTCAAAACGTAACAAAATCAACAAATAAAAGGAAAAGAAGTTACTACTGTTTCACTCAACAATCAATCCTTCCTCAAACCACAGAATTTAAAATATCAATCTTTATAACTTAGCCTGGACCCTGGAAAATGGCTTAGCAAACTGAATACTTGTAGAGCTGACATACTGGGGCAGGAGGAGCTGAGCTGCCTCATAGCACGCCTGTCTCTGTGTCTGATTACCTAAGGGTCAAGTAATAAAAAAGCAATTTCTCCCTGAATACAATTATAAGCTTTTCCCTTTCTTGAGATCTCTTGCACTCAAAATTATGCTGACATTTTCTCCTGTATATTTTCCCTCTACTTGCAAACTAAAACGTGGAACATGATTTTCACCACCTTCATGGTTCAAGAAGCAGAAGCAGATTCCAGTCCCGAATCAAAACTGATACGGAGTAGCTATGAAGATAGAGAGGGTAATGGATATACAGGACAGGAACATAGGACAGAGACTTGTTAGACTTATGAACCAGCAAGGGGAAGGTTCAGTTCAAAGAGCTCGGCCATGGGTACCTTTCATTAAGTAAGGGGTCTCTTCGGATCCTCATAATCCAATTCTTCAATTTTGCTCCATCCTCAGCCCTTCTCTTCACTAAATAGGAATAACAGTTTAGTTGTTGCCACAGTAATTATGGGGAGGCAATTATTTCTGAGGATTCAGAAGAGAAAGTAAATTACTATTAATAAAGTCATTAGAAAATTGTTACTAAGGCATAAAGATCAAAGACTTTCATTCACTTTGCAAGTGTCAGGCTGGGTCATATGGATGCCTTACACAAACCACCATTTAAAGAAGCATCACAACCACTCAACCCCTTAGAAAACACAGTTTGTTATGAAACAATTACTTCTGCAGTCAAGCCACTCTTAAGCATAGGCATTCATAAAAAACACTGGGGTTGTGTATTTTCATAATACTTATATATTTCTCTACACGTCCAAACCAGGCATTTGAATTTTTTAAAAATCAATGGGTGATTCCAATAATTCACACTTTGAAAAATCTATCATAAGATTTTGGAGTATAATGGATACAGCATTGGAGTTAAATTGAGTCTCTCTGCCCCTCCCAGGGTGATATATTTTCTTTTTTTTTTTTTATAAAAACTTTATTTATTTATTTGCCTTGGTGTTTGCCTGGAACCGGAACTACAGACAGTTGTTAGCTGCCATGTGGGTGCTGGGAATCGAACCCGGGTCGCTCTGGAAGAGCAGAGGGTACTCTTAACCGCTGAGCCATCTCTCCAGCCCCTACATTTTCTATTAAATAAAAACAGCCTGGAATGTCAGAGGCCAGAGCAATCTCTCTAGCCTTTCTCTTGTTTTTTGGTTTTTTTTTTTTTTTTTTGTTTTGTTTTGTTTCGTTTTGTTTTGAGACAGAGTTTTTCTATGTAACATTCCTGGCTTTCCTGGAACTTGCGTTGTAGACCAGGCTGGCCTCAAACTCACAGAGATCTTTCTGCTTCTGCCTCTCAAGTGTTGGGACTAATGAAGTGTGCCACCTCTAGAAAAAAGCAAAATATGAGAGATTGGGTTCAGTGTTCTTGTTTTGTTTGTTTGTTTGTTTTTTGTTGTTTTTAAGAAAGGAAAAAGAAAAAGGCTGGAGAGATTGCTCTGGCTTCTGATATTCCAGGCAGTTATTATTATTTTTTATTAAATATTTCACTCATCTTGCTCTTCCTCTGTGTGTGTGTGTGTGTGTGTTTATTTGAGCATATGTGTGTGTTTGCTTGCTCTTGCAGATATATCCAGAGGTCAGAGGCTTCAGGTTGACATGGAGATTTCCTCCACTCTGGCTCTTCACATTATAATTTGAGATGGGGTCTCTCACTGAACCTGGAGTTCACTATTTAGGCTAGACTGGCTGGCCATTAAGCATCCTGGGATCACCTTATCTCTGTCTCCCAGCAACAGGATTGCAGATGTTTACTGACTTGAGCCGTTTTTATGTAGTTACTGGTCATCCTAACTCAGTTATTCATGCATGTACAGCAAGCAATTTACTCACTGAGTAATTTCCTCAGCCTTCCCCAAAAGTTCTTGTTCTACTGTGGATTCATATTGAGGAAGCTAAGAAAGTCAGGTTAGAGGTACATAAACATTGGGATTTCTGGTGTTACTTAAATAATTAATAATATCAGTACCTTTTATAAAGAAAACAGAAGAAAATACTTTGTCCATCTCATTTTTATAATTACTGTGTAACCAGACTAAGTTTCAACAATCTTTAAAGAATGTTCTTCCAAATCTCTCAAGCATTTCACTACCTTACTCAGAAGATAAAATTTCTATTTATCATCCTAAGCATCATGGGCTGGACACTAAACATCACTGTACATGACAAGCCACTTATAAGAGCTGTTATGTATTGTCATAAAATTTTTTGTATTTGCAGTCATGTTTAATTCTCAGAAAAAGCCTTAAAAGTAGGCACCACTTTTATTCCCATTTTACAGGTTAGATAATTGAGGCCTGAGGATTAATTAGTAAGCTTAAGAAGTTTGTTCCAGGTTCATATAACCAGTAAATAATAGAGCCAGTGTTTGCTGAAGATCTTTCTGATTCCGGAATCAGCAGCTCTTAAGTTTGAAGCAATTCTGCTTCCATGGGAAGCTTTGGTACAAATAGAAAGATAAACAGAAGAAGAAAATACTCAAATACAAATTGTATAGCTTACTACAGACACACAGTCCCAGTTGATTAACAGGTGTATTTCACAAGAAATGTCATAAAGTCAAACGCAATCATGCTTCTACCAAATATAAGTAAAACCTCAAATCTACATCAATATCTAGTGTTTTAATCTTGTCAGACATGTTTCAACTATGGAAATAGTTATTCTTGTTGCCAGTATTTAAAGCTCTCTGTTATGTGTGGCAACCTCCTGAAGGTGCTAGAGTGGACATTCATATATAATAATACTTGCATGTTTTTCAGTTATAAGATTTATGTCATATTATATATAGGTTCATATTAAACCCTAATGCATTTAGCCTTCTACTGAACTGTCTGAGGCATGTAAAATAATCTGTTTCATTCACTTAGTACTACATACACACCCCAGAGTTTAAAAAGAATGATAGCGATCACACAGATCATAAAAAGGACATGTCCCAGGAATGCATTTTATTTTTCTTAGAATGCAAATCAACCTAAGAACTAAAAATCCCATAATCCAGTCTTTCTTTTGCAGACTAAGGTAATGTTCCCTTCTTTTGCAACCTTAAGCATCCCAGGCCATGAGGTTGGCTCTTCTAGTCTACTTTCTTCTAGTATAGCAAGGTTCCTTGCTCTGTCTCCACCCTAGCTGTAAAGAAACTTTTTGTGTTATGTTGCACAGAGCAGCCAGCTATCTTTGTTACTAGGGTGCAAGGTCCATTAGCAAAGGGACCACATTGGTTTCGTCTCTCCTTTTCTCTTTTGGTTTTTCAAAAGAGGGTTTCTCTATGTAGCCTTAGCTGTCCTGGAATTTACCTTGTAGACCAGGGTGACCTCGAGCTCACAGAGATCTGCCTGCCTCTGCTTCTCCAGTTCTGGGATTGAAGGCTTATACCACCGCTGTCCAACTGTTTGGTGTCTCTTATTATAACTATAGATAATGATACCAAAAGGCACTTAATAAATGTTGCATGAACAAATAAATGAGTGACCAGGAACACACAGGCTCCCCGAGCTCTGTCTTTCTTTGCCATGTTTGTCTGAGTGACAATGGCCTGAGCTTTACTGATTGATATCACTGCTTTCTCAGGGGATTACTAGTCCCCTGAGACTAGTTCAGTTCAGGTCTTCTTCACACTTCACTTTGAAACTCCAAGACAATTCCACGCTATGAATAACCCAGGGTACATCGAGCCTTGCAACTAGAAAGGCAGCAAATGGAATGGTTGTGGGCTAAGCAGCTTTTGGCCACGGCCTTTCCCCTTATTACAGAAAGTATTTTTGTCTGATGCTCTTATAAGCCCAGTAACAGGGAGACAGAGAGAGGTAGCTCCCTGGGATTTGCTGGTTACATGATCTAGACTTTTTTTTTTTGATAGTTTCAGGCTATCAAGAGACCCTGTCTCAAAGCAAAACAGTCACATGACACTTGAGGAGTGATATTTTAAAATTTCCTCTGGCTTCTACACACACACACACACACACACACACACACACACACACACACACGAGAAAGAGAGAGAGAGAGAGAGAGAGAGAGAGAGAGAGAGAGTGTTATGGTTATGTTTGGAAAGGATAAAGGATGAGACTCTATTCAGAAATTAAGGCCTTTCTCACAGGCCAGCCTCAGCATATTTTGCTTTTTGTTAGTAATTTTTGTGTGGTGGGGGTAAGCATAGCTATGAATCCATACATACTGCCTTCCCCAGTCTTGAGTGTTACATTCTTTACCTAGATGTATCATTTTTGTAGGCAAGTTCTCAATGGTGTGTGACTCTACTGTTCCTGTCCTACTCCTGGTCATTCATGCTTCCTGTACTGAAGCTGTATCTGAGGATAACACTCCTGGCCTGTGTCACAGCGTGGATGATCCTTCTTCACTTAGGGATGGGGAGGGGGTTACAGCGTTCTCTTAGTTACTCTTTGCTGACACTTTGGCTTCTCTTTTTTTCCCACTTGCTTTTGAATACTTTTCTGTGGAATGTGATATGAAGGAAGAAATAAAGATTGAGACCATCTACGAATCCAAATTTTTTAACTCCATCAGAAAGTACCTGAAAGTCTTTAAAGTGCACACAATTAAAATTGAACTGTGGTACACTGGTGGAAATTTTTTGCCAGAATCAGTCAAGGAATGTAACAAATAGGTAGGCATATAAAGAAATAACATATTTCTGGATAGCTGCAGGTACAATGTCAGGTCATAAACTTTGTAAGTAATTGTAGTTAAATTTCTCCAGGTTGAGGAGAAAAGGCAGATTCTGCAAATTACAGGGTGGTCAATAAATCACAGAGGAGGCAAGGGTTTTGAAACTGCTATGTGGTAGAATCCCTATTGCACTCTGACATCCCCAGTTAGCTCACTTTAAAGGATATTTTTTGCTTATCCACACATACAAATACTGAATTTCCAGCATCCCCCCCCCATAGCTAGAAAACCAGTCTCCAGCATTCCCCCCGCCCCCCACATAGTTGGGAAATCAGTCTCCAGCATCTCCCATCACAATAGCCCAGAATCCTTGCCCTATCAATCGACGTGCTTTTGTTTTTATGCTTTGTTATCTTGAAGTCCTTGAGCTTTGGAAGCGATTCCAAACATGGTACAATTCATTTTTCTTTTCCCCTTTAAGCTTATCTGACAACTGGCTTTAGAACCCTTGAAAGTAAAAAAAAATCTGACTAGACAGGCAGGTGAAGAAAAGAAAGAAGGATCCGTGCAGGTGTTGGAAAAGGACAGAGCAATTGACAGGAAAGGGAAGCAGGCTAGCACGCAGTTCACTTTTGTAATGGGCTTCTAAGAAACTGAGTCTGCAGGAGATGTCTCACTCGGCCCTTTCAATACCTATCTGCCTTCTATTAGTACTATTTTACTTTTACTTTAGAAAGAACAACAAACTCCTCAAATTTTTTAATTAATTATTTTTATTTTCTCCAAGTTCAATATTCACTTTAAAAGTAGTTTGACACATACGTTATAATAATACACATTAATGTGAGGTGTAAAAGGAGCAAGAATTAGATCTAAATATTTCTGTCTTAATGGAAAACCTGGACCCTTCTACCACTGCCCTCATGTATGTTCCACAGTAGAGAACTATTCATATGTGGTGGGAGAATCGAGTACTACGTCCTCTTCTACCTGGTCCACAACCTAAGCATAAACCACTGGTGAAGCCATATGGATCAGTTCTTTTTTAGTGACACAATGAATGGGGTGGGAAAAATGGGGATAAATTCATGGTAATGAAGGTAAAGACAATTCCAGTTAAAACAATCTCAATATTTGGATAGGATGATTCAAGTGGCTTTTTCTGAGATTTGATTCTTCCATTTTTTTCTCTATTTTTAAGCTCTATCTCACATCCTGCTGGGAGTTTGTTTTCATTTTATTTAGCAAGAGATACTTAACCCTCATTAAGAACAAATTCTTCTCTGATAAAATTAATAAATGCAAATTAAAAATTTTATAAATTCTGCTGATAAAGCTGTATCAGGTACTTTTCTGTGAAAAAAAACATGGATAAAATGGTAGCAAAATGATAAAACAGTGATCATTTCTAGGGAAAACTAGAGGAAGACCAGAGAAAGAGTTTTCAACTCAACCTTTACGGTTTAGTTTTTTGTTTTTGTTTTTTGTTTTTTTTTGTTTTTTTTTTTTAAAGAAATCTGAGGCTCTATAAACATGCCAAGTTCTAGTGACACTCTTCTCTTAGGTGGCTGGTACATTATATCATGCACTATAAATTCCTTTGAGTTCAAATAACACTAATTTAGGTGGTTTTATGTCAAGCTCAATAAATGTGGAGTGCTGATTATGGGTCAAAATGAATGTGTAGGGAGATACATGCTTTGAGGAATACCTTTATCAGTATTTTAAAAAATTACTGAGAAAAAAATGTAAAGAAGGTATGAAATTTGGGAATGAATCGCAGATGTTGAAATCAATAGCATAGGTATTGAGTAAACTAATTGACCTATAAGATAGAGCTGCAAAAGGAATTCAGAGATGAATGTTAGAGAAAGAAAGGAAAAAGAAAATTATCATGTATCGAACATGTATTGTGTATTGTTCTCTGTATAATGCAACTATTATTTAATCTTTACAACAACCTTCTGAAATGTTAATATCAACTGAGGCGAACAGAAGTTACAAAATCTTTCCAAGTTTACAATGCTAGATTGTGTTGGAACAAGGATGCGATAACAGCCTATATTGGTATAGCCCTAAGGCCTAACACACAATATTTAGGGAACTTCAATTCCCCCAAGTAAATTATACATTGGCCCATCCTTCAAGAAACCACTTATTTTTTCTCTTTTGAGAATAAGCACAAAATAGGCCAACAGAGCTTAGAAACATCTTGGTTTGCATTAATAGGACTATTTTATCAAGGATCTGTGGTCACTCTGTACCCTACACTACTCTGCCTCCGCCTGTGTGTCACAGTTGAAGGAACCCATCAACACTGACAATAGGCAGGTCTATGTGAGAAGAGCAAGAGTCAAACATGGTGCTCTAGAGGGTATGTGCTGAGATAGTGGACCAGCTTGGAAAAGACCCCAGAGATAGGTGCATAAGAGCTGTCTTTACATGTATGCTGTACCATGTGGAACAGAGATTAGATTATGCTATGTGGTCTCAAAAGAGCAAGAAAGAAAGAACAGTAGCTAACACTTAAAAGGAGAGAAATTATGTTAAATGCCAGGAAGAACTGTATAATGATCAAAATTGCCAGAAGATGAAATGGGCTGTCTTGGGAAGAGGGCTGCTGCCAGGAGCTGGGTGTGGGAGAACAGAAGTTCCTCGATGAGAATGTAGTTGAAGCTTCCGACAGGATAAAACTAGAAGAATCTTCCTGCTGATGGTAAATGGTAATCAGATTCACTAGTAGGATACCATTTTCCACGCAGAAACCAATTGTATGATATGATCCTCAAGTGGTTCTCTGGTACATCATCCCACTTCCTTCACTCATACACAGACAAAAAAAGAAAAAAAAGAAAAAAGAGGAAGGAAAGAGGAGAAAAGAGTGAAACTTTGCAGAACTAAGAGCCTAACCCAGCTGTGCCACTAGCTGAATAAAATTAAGAGAATCACTTAATCTTTTCTTGTCTGCTTGCATTTTTTCACTGTTGAAAATACTATCCTACTGGGCATGGTGGCACATGCTGTAATTCCAGCACTTAAGAATTGGAGGCATGAGAATCTTCAGTCCAAGGTCATTCTCCAATATAGAATGAGTTGCTGGCAAGCTTGGCCTACAATGAGACTTTGTTCAAAAGACAAAAACAAAAACAAAACAAACCCCCTCTGTATCCCCCCTCCAAAAAAGAAAAAAAAGCAAACAAACCGAACACCAACCATACACTGACAACAAATAACACAAATCCAAAAGCAAATTTGAAACATGGATAATACCAATAAGCATGCTAATGGAGATGGGGAGACACTCAGGAAGTTTTAACCTTATACAACTACAGGTAACTCAGAAATGCTGTGAGTGGGAAAAGGGCCTTCCCTAGGAAAGAGCACACCAATTGCTTGTCCAATACCAAAGGGACAGCCCTGAAGACATAAATACAATTAGCATCATACACACACACACACACACACACACACACACACACACACACACTACAATAACAATTAATGAAAAAGAGTCTACCAATTTGAAGGAGAGCAAGGAGGCATATATAAGAGGGTTTGGAGGGAGGAAATGGAAGGAGAAAATGATATAATTACATTATATAAATGAAACAATTACATTATAATAAGTATATATTACATAATAATACACAAATTGCAATATAAAATTATATTACATACATAAAAATACTAAATAAAAGAAATAGTAAACGTAAAACAATGATGGTGAAAAAGATTATTTTGCTATTTGTCTTATCTGCCTTATATGGATTTTAGTGAGAGCTGGGCAGTGGTGGTACACACGTCTAATCCCAGCACTTGGGAAACTGAGGCTGGTGGATTTCTATGAGTTTGAGGTCAGCTTAGTCTACAGAGCGAGTTCCAGGACAGCTAGGGCTATTACCGAAAGAAACCTGTCTTGGAAAACCAAAAAAAAAAAAAACCCAAAAAACCCAAACCAAAACCAAAACCAAAAAACAAAAATCAAAACCAAAGCAACAATAATAACAAAACCCTGAAGAAGACAGTAATGAGAATGTCAGGTTATCTAAAGTGCAAAATGTTTTAGGCAATTAAACAATATGACAATATAACCTCTGATGACTATAATGTCAGTTCTGTTTGGTTTATATGGGGCCCCTATCTTTTCTGCCATCTCTCTTTTCTGGATTTATTTTTTTTAAACACTTTTTTTTTATTTATTTAATTATTTGCCTCGGTGTTTGCCTGGAACTGGAACTACAGACAGTTGTGAGCTGCCATGTGGGTGCTGGGAATCGAACCCGGGTCCTCTTGAAGAACAGAGGGTGCTCTTAACTGTTGAGCCATCTCTCCAGCCCCCTCTTTTCTGGATTTATGTTTTAATTTCTATTTATTTATCTGTTTAACATGGATAACGTCTTCAAGCTCTTCTGCTTTTTGTGCTCATTTGTTGTAGAGATCTTTGCTTTCTGCTACATTTCAGGGACTGTGCTAGTTACCAGTAATAGCCACAGTTGGGAAACAAAATGTCGAGGGAGATACCATTATCTTCCTCTAGGTATTTGCTGTTGGTTAAAGATTCTGTCAATACATCAATAACACATACCTACACAAAATATTTGGATGTCTTAAGAGTGATACAGATAGAATTCCACAGTGAATCAACAAGAGAGTAGGGATTCCATAGTGCTTGGCCGAGTATTGTCCTCAGTGAGCAGGCTGTTTATTCGCTTTCTTCTTCCTGTCAGTTCTGCTGGTTCTTTTTAACCTTGGGAATCTCTGCATTGGTCTCATTTCTAAATTTTTAGTCTGTTTACATTTTGGCCTTAAAAATTACTGCACCTTACATATATACGTATGTATTATAGAGAAAAAAAAGTGAGTCTTAGAAAGGTCAAGTATGAGTCACAAACTTTTGTCTACAACACAAACTTTCTTAAGTTTGAACGTAACTTTCTCAAGTTGGTTTGTGCTAAAGAATGATTAATAAATTTGTTCTCTCTCAGGTACTATTATACCCAACTGATTTTTTCCTTTATTCTGGGCTAAGGCTGATAACTCCCTTTAATTCATTTTTTTATTTAGAGACAAGGTCTCAGCATATAAACTAGGCTGACTTTGAACTTCTTCTACACTTTTGCTTCCCACTGCTAGAATTACAGATACACACTACCATACCCAGCCACTGATGTGTGTACAGTTGCTGGAGTCCATAGAGTAGAATGTAACAGGGAATCATAAACAATGAGTCATAAGCTGTAACAAGATCTGTAAACTCCATTGGTATAATAGTTAAGCTTCACAAAACTGTGCCAAGCATCTGTCATTGACTAGTATGTATAAAAGATAAACAAAAATAACACTGATTGACTACTTATAGATTTTCTATTTAAGTACTACATATATATGTGTGTGTATAACTTAAATTTTAATTACTCTTACTATCCCTATTTTATAAACAAGAAAAGTAAATTCTAGAGTGATTAATAATTTTCTTCTTTCTATGAGTTTGAGGCCCACTTGGTCTACAGAGCAAGTTCCAGGACAGCCAGGGCTATGAAGAGAAACCCTGTCTTGAAAAACTAAAGACTATTAAAATAAAATAAATATTTCTAAAGTTGCTTAACATCAAGATTTCAACTAGGATTGTAAAATGAGGCAAAATAAAAGAAACTCAGCCACTTGTGTGTACTTTTATGCACATATTTAAATTGACTTTTTAAAAAATAAAGTTAGGACACTGGATAATCAAGGCCTTGAAGAGGACCATGCTAGTCATGTGAGGTCGAACTGAGATTGAAAACAAGCAAAGAACAAGGTAGTGTGGATAAACACTAGCTGTTTGCATTCATAACCTCATATTATAAAAATTAAATAAATTATCTGAAAACTATTTTTTTTCTAGTTGTATTTTAAATTTTACTGAACCATTGGAATTTAAAATTCCTTGATACTTATTCTCAACTGAAATAATAAAAATCTGGAAAAGATTTTTAAGTTTCATTTCCTAACTTAGTCGTGAGTACTGATTCATCCATCACGCTGAAGGCTGAAATTCTATTGCTTCTAGAAGCAAGTAATTCTGGTGTATACCAAGTATCTGGCATAGAGATCCTACTCAACAAATGTCCTGGAAAGAATATTGAGAAGACCTTAGAACAACATGCAAATGAACCACTAATGTGTAATATATTCTATTTTTTAAACTTTATTTATTTATTTATTTGCCTTGGTGTTTGCCTGGAACTGGAACTATAGACAGTTGTTAGCGGCCATGTGGGTGGGTGCTGGGAATCGAACCCGGGTCCTCTGGAAGAGCAAACGGTGCTCTTAACCGCTGAGCCATCTCTCCAGCCCGTGTAATATATTCTTAAAAGTATAATTATTTCATTTCTACAGGCTCTGTGGACCTACCAGTAACTAATGACTTGTAAAGAATAACTTCAACTCATGTTCCTTTATGCTTTCAAGCATCAGTACTGGCCAGTTAGCATCTTCCACTGTCAGATATTGCTAAATAATACAAAACCTTGGAGTGTAATATTCAAGGACACTATGGAATACATTAAAACTACAATATTACTTTTTATTTATGCCATGACTATGGTGATATAGTTTATATTTAATAAGATCAGTCTTGAATATCAGAGAACAGATTCACCCACAGTCAAACCAGAAGAGTCAGCACGGGGAAAAGACTGACTGGTGACCTATGCCTTTAATCCCGTAACTCCAGAGACAGAGATCTTTCTGTGTTTCTCTGAGTTCAAGACCTAACTACCAAATAGTATTAGCTCACATCTTTAATCCTAACTCTAGAATACGGTGCAGAATCGAACCCAGAAGCGAAGCAACTGGTTGAAGATATTTAAGGCAAGAGGTAAGAACTCTCCCGAAGCTACAAGCCAGGCCAAGGACTCTGGAAGATAGCTTTTACCCTGAGAGGATGGCTGGGTGAATTGACTGTGGTCTCTTTCCTCTTTCTGATATTCCAGTTTTCCCCCCAATATCTGGCTTTGAGTTTTCATTTAATAACAATTAGAATTTGTGTTTCATCATGACTTTATTTTTTTATGACCAAGTACTTTATAAATTATTCATACTGATATATTTTAATGTATAGGTAAACATGCAAATGTTGACCCCCATTACACACACTCATTTTACTGATCGTATTGCATAATATGAAAATGTGATCATTGTAAACTCTAAATAATTCATTTATGCTACATGTTCAACAAAAATATCTCTGTGAGCATAAAAATAAAGTATGTTGTTTTTGTGGTGGAAGTTAGATGTAAAAGTGCGGAGTGGGTGAGCTTTTCATAGTTCTCATTTTCTATAATATGCCAATAGTAAGCTGTAACACTTCCCCCAGCAATTAAATATTGTCAACTCTTGCTTTTTAACCTTTCAAAAAGAAGTGCCAGAACTCCTTCGAAAATTTTTCCTCCACCTGCCTTTTGTCTCAGAAGATTGTCATTTCGAAAAAAGGACCTCAAGCTGTTCAAAACCTATGAAATGTTCTGGGTTTAATTTCCTCCACCACTGACAGAGTGCCTACAGTTTGTCCCTGGCTCCTTTCTCTTACGAGCAGGAAGAGAAAGCGTTAGCATGGACATCAGAGCAGCCTATGTGAATAAGAGACACTTGTTTCTTTCTGGGAATTGAATGAAGAGGGATATTTTATCAGCTTCACGATTACCAGTTTAAATACTGTGGTTTTATAGAAGTTTTCCTTTAAAATTTATTTTCTTTTAAAACTAAACAGTATACATCTCCACATAATACTTTGTTTTCTCAACTTCACAAACTTGCTTTTTTTCTTTATCTGTTTTTTTTTTTCCACTCTTACATAAACACACACGTTCATTTATTATATTTGTGGGCTGTGGGGAAAATATCTTAGGGTGGCACCAAGGAAATAAAATGAATAGGACAGATGTGGTGGCCCATGCCTTTAATCTCAGTACTCTGAGAGTTCAAAGCCAGACTGAGTTGCATATTAAGTTTCAGGCTAGGCAAGGGAACATCTTCTAACTCGGTCTCAAAAAATAAAGTAACAAGGTTATCTTATTTAGTTAAAAATTTTTTAAGCTATCAGCTAGACTATAAAAATTCTACTATTAAGTCTCCAAAACTGTTTATATTTAAGATTGTTGAAAAATTTGGATCTTGGTCAAAAGGAACCCCAAGAAAACATTTGGGTCCTAGAATAGTGTCAATGTATTTTAGATGCTGAATAACCATTTAATGAATGCAATCTTGGAAAAGATTATTTTAATCTTCAAATAAAAACTAAAATCAAATCTAAGAATGAAAGAGACTAAAAAAAAAACTCATTTACTCAAGATCGCTCAACTAGTTAAGAACTTGAGTATAGGCCAGGGAGTAGTGGTTTGCTCCTTTTACCCCAGCACTTGGGAGGCAGAGGCAGGAGATCTCTGTGAATTCGAGGCCAGGCTAATCCCCAGACAGTTCCAGAACAACTAGTAGAGTTGTAGTTTATTACTATAACCCTCCCAAGTCAAAAGGACACCAGTTTGAAGCCTTCGTCCACAGAGGGCTTCCCCGCTGACCGTCACTCCGCTGGGCCTCTCTACCACTGTCTACAGGTCCCCAACATTAGAAAATAGAAACCCTTTCTTGGGGCGGGTGTGTGTGTGTGTGTGTGTGGGAAACTTGAGTGTGAATTTTTCACTTTTTCTCAGTAACCTTTTGGCTTTCTCATATCAAGCTGTTAAACATGATCTGGCAAAGATGCAGCATTGGAAAAATATCCAAACTAGGGCTGGAGAGGTGGTTAAGAGCATTGACTGCTCTTCCAGGGGACCGGGGTTCAATTCCCAGCACCCACGTGGCAGCTCACAACTGTCTGTAATTTCAGTTCCAAGGGACCTGACACCCATACCCAAACACCGATGCACATAAGAACAAACAAACAAAAACTAGGTATCACATTCACCATCTCTAGACGTCACCAAACATACAGTGGTCACGTAAGGTGAGGAATATATAAAGCATAAAATATACACTATAAAACACAAATCTTGGCTAAATTGAACCAAAAGGCCCATTTCTAAGGCAAACTGTCAAAAATCATTTTTCCACGAGGTGTTTATCTTTTAGCACATCTTCTGTGCCCATACAGGTGATTACTCCCCCGACTTTTAAGTACACATTCGGCTAATTTAGCAAATGGTTTATCTTTGTTCTTGTGTGTTGTATTGATTTTCTTTTCTTTCTGAATTTGCCTACGAACGAGGCGCTACCAATCTCCATGCAGTTCTAGTCTTGATAAACTTATCTTGCACTATTTTGGCCTATGTGATGGCTAAACCCATTGACAAAAGAAATCCAAGCCGATGAAAGCGTTTCTTGGCCACTTGTTAGCAGCCAGGGATGTAAAATCATAACACAATGCTCGCCTCTTTCATGGGGCACCACAAGGCAGCGATCAAACCCACCCCCCCTCACTTCCATATCCAGTGGAGTTGTAGTTTATTACCATAACCCTCCCAAGTCAAAAGGACACCAGTTTCAAGCCTGGCAACTTGGTCCACAGAGGGCTTCCCCGCTGACCGTCACTCCGCTGGGCCTCTCTACCTGTCCTCGCCCACTGTCTACAGGTCCCGAACATTAGAAAATAGAAAATGTGATGATCTTTGTGTGTCTCTGTGAAATGTGTGTATGTGTGCGTGTGTTTGGGTGTAACGCGCCTCCTGTTTGGCTGCGCCGGCCGTCCGTCACGACGCGGGCCAATGGCAGGCTGCCTTATATAAAATGAGTGTTTTCAGTCTCTCCGGGTTGCATGTACTGTATGTGGAGCAGTGTACAGTGGAGCGGAGGCAGCGCGGCTCCTCCGCGAGCTCCTCTCCACTTTCCCATAGAGAGCTCCCGACTGGCCGCCGAGGGCGAGACACACACACACACAGACACACACACACACACACGCACTCACACACACACCGCACGCCCTCGCGCCGCGGCGAGCCCGCGAGGTAGGCGCCCGCCATCCGCAGCCTCCGCGGGCGCTCTCCCGCACTTTCTGTTTTCCTACTCACTTGCGAGCCGCCGGGGCTGCAGCCCGAGGACGACTCGGCGGCAGGAGCAGCGGCGGCGGCAGCCGGTAGGGTGGACTTGAGGAAGGCGAAGGGGGTGAACCCGCGCGTCCAGGAGCCCGAGCCACCAGCGGCCGGAGCCCTCGCGGGCCACTTTCCCTTCAGCCCAAAACTTTGGCTGCTGAGAGGTCGGCCCGAGGGGTCGCGGCGGCCGCGCTGGCTGGCGGGCCCCGGGGCCGGGGGGCGCGCGACGCTGCCCGGCGAGCGCGAGCCGGGGGCCGGGCTGGGGAGGAGTAGGCCAGCCGGTGCCAGGCTGCGTTTGCAGGCGAGCACCTCTCGGCGCCCGGGCAGCGTCGCCCGAGGGGGGTACGGAACCGGGGCGCGGGGCTGGAGCCGCCGCAAGGAAAAACAACAACGGAGCGGTCCTCAAGCCGGCGGGGCGGCTCGTGGCCGCCCGGGGAGCCCCAAACTTCAAGGAGGCGAAAGTACGTGGAGGAGCAGCCCCGGGCTGGGCTCGGCTGCCGGGGGGGAGGTGGGGCCTTGGGGGAGCCCGGGGCAGGGGAGGAAGGTACGGGGAGGCTGCCCTCGGTGGGTCTGGCTTAGGTTTTGTGCTGTGTGCGTCGGAGACTGGGACCAGCAGCCCGGTTGCTCGTTCATCTGGAGAGTTAGGATTTGGCCGTTCCGGCCCCGGGATCGGTGTCCCCCTCACCCTCCCACCCCCAGCCAAATGCGCGGCGAGTAGAGAAAGTGCTGTTCTAGTGCCAGAGTAGCCTGGAGGAAGAACAGGGGAGAGGGGAAGAGAGCGAAGGCGAGAGAGAGAGAGAGAGAGAGAGAGAGAGAGAGAGAGAGAGAGAGAGAGAGAGAGAGAGAGAGAGAGAGAAACGGGAGGGGAGAGAGAGAGAGAGAGAGAGAAGGGGGAGAGGAGGAGGGAGGCTGTGTCAGGATTTTGCTTGAATGTGGGATTATGTTGTGTCAATAAGTTTAAGGTGGAGAGAGAGAGAGAGCGAGGCTGGGGGTGGTGGCAGTGGAGGGGAGGAGGAAGGCCTTGGCTGTTTAAAGACTCAATCTGAAGGTAAGTTATGGCATTGCATGGTCGCGATGACAGAAAACTTGCAGATCCTTTATCCGGGGATGGGGTCGATGCCTCTAGAAGGAGCTGCCTAACCCTCTGAAGCCACGCTCGTGTTACACTGTTATTTGCTGCGATCCGGGTCGCTAGTAAATTACAGAAATCAGACTGGAGGCTTCTTTTCCTCCTCCACCTCGTCTCGCTCACTCACCCTCAGAAATGTATTATTATTATTATTATTTGTATTTATTTTGGGGATGTCGCATGAAACTTAACGTAACTGTGATCGAACCCGAGTCCTGTAATTTACAAGGACCCTGAATCCAGGAATCTGGAACACGTTTATGTGTGAAATACCCGCGATCATTTCTGCTAAATGAGGAAGGTAAAACGAAACGATGCAAAAAGCTAAGACACAACATGTACGACAGAGGGGGGGGGGGAGAGGGAGAGACACAGAGACAAGCTATTTTTTGCTTTCCTTTCTGTAGAAAGGAAAATAAAGCGTGCATTGCCCTTCCTTCCCAGTGTGTAGGGTCTAGTCAATATTTTAACTGTCTGAGGACAAATTAGCCCAGGTGGATCTTGTTGAAAAGTTTCGCGAGGTGGGGTGGAGGTGGGGGGTGGGAGGGGGGAGGTGGGTGGAGGTGGTGGGGGATGGGGACCGAGCTAGCTCTGCCTCGGCTAATGGTCATTGGCCTGGGGCTTTGAAACCATTGCCTGTCCTGCTAATGACACGTCCAGTTCTCATCTACCGGCCGTGGACGCCGGGCTGCCGTTCCTGGGGTTGCCTGGCGGGGACTGGGGTACTTTCCCTGCACGGGGAGGGGCGTTCTCGGCCATCCCTTGGGGCTGCCCACTCGCGGCGTGGGTTCCCCACGCGTGTTCTCTCCCCTGCGCGCCGCCGCCACCTCTGCTCGCGCGACTTTTGCAGCCAGCTTACGGCCAGGGGGCGCGGGGGTCCCCGGAGCGGACATCTCCGCGCGGCCATCCGGCGCCCGGCCCCACGCGCGCCACGCCGCGCGGTCCAAGCCTGGAATGGCAGCGCGGGGCCGGGCGGCGGCGGTGCCTCCCTGGGGGGCGGCAGAGGCAGCAGCGGCGGGATCTTCGCCGGGCCCGCGGGAGGAGGAGGAGGAGGAGGAACGGGAGGAGGAGGAACGGGAGGAGGAGGAGGGGGAAGAAGGAGGAAGAGGAGACGAGGGAGGCGTTTTTTTTTGCCCAGACCGCCGCCAGTTCGAGCGGGCACCGGCACAGGGACACCCCACTCGTTGCTCCTGCGTTGTGGAAAGGTGTTTAGCAGACTTTTACGCCCGGAGTGTGGGGTTTGCACTTCATTTTTTTCCTTCCCCCTCTTCCCCAAAGCAAGATGGACTCTATTGCCTTTCTTTCTCCCTCTACCTCTGTCTTGTCAGCCTTTAAGATCGACATTTTGTACTAAGATGCAAACTTGATGGTGACCAGCAACAAAGCCTGGGTGGGATTCCTCCCTCCCTTTCTCCCTCCACGTTTCCTAGCTTCCCCCACCCCGACCTCGCCGACCTGGTGGCCTGCGCTTGCTGTCGTGGGCTCTGGAGAATGTGTTTCCCCAGGTCGACTCCGATCTCCAGTCTGTGATTGTGACCCGGCCAGGCTGTTGGGAGCTGGCTGTTGGCCGCCCAGGTCTGCAGGTCTGAGGGTTGTGGTACCTGGACCCGCTGCTACCGTGGCTCCTCAGGCTGGCTGGTTCCTGAGCACAGCTAAGCACGGAGGAGTGCCTATCGATCTTTACGATTTGGTTACTGGTGTATTTGCCCAGGAGGTGGTGATCACTTGTGCAAGTTGATGAATGATCGTGATGTGGGCTTTGCTGTTCAGAACGGATCAACTTTCTGCTTTGTACAGACAGGGAGTAGGAAGCAGGGTTCTGGTGAGACCCCTGAATACCAGCTGAGATGCCCCCAACCGCTTTGAATAAGCGAAGATGCTTTCCCTTTCTGCCCTTGCAGCTCTTTCAGGGAGCAGGGTGGAGACAGGCAAGGGACTGGCAAGGAACTGGACTCCTGGGTTTTGTATCCTTCCTTCATGGTACTGTACCCGTGTAAAGCCTCCTCATCCTGATGATGTGCTTTTATTTGCCACTTACAGGTCACTGTCGTATGACAAAGGCTTTGCTGCAGCTCATCTTCCTTCCTGTGTACCTCCCATTTACCTTCTTGGGTAAGTATGCACACTCTTGAGAGTGGGAAGTGGGTGGCTGTTGGGAGGACATAAGGGTCATTAGTAGACTCTCACTGGGGTTATAATACTCCCCTCCCCACCCCTCACCCCCAGAAAACATGTCTCACTGAGGTTCTCCCAGTTTCTCTCAGGAGTTTTAATCTTTACAGTTTAGCTGTAGGCTGTTTTAACAGTTCAAGGTAGTTTAAATGTTTATCTGCCAAGTGTCACTCTTGAAACTAATTATCGAATAGATGTTTTAGTTGGTAATGAAGTTTCACACAGAGTTGAAGGCCTTGAAAATTTATCCGACAGTAATGTAGAAAGCTTGTAATGTATGAATGAACTTATTAAAAACCCAAGGAAGTACCATAAAGAGGTCTTCTCTATGTGATATACTCACTTTTCTCTAGATTTTCATGTGGTACATGAAACAGTTACTTTTGGGTTGGTGAACATTTGTATTTAGATAGTATAGCAAGTTTTTACAAACCTGATTTAAAATTGATCCTCATTTTGATAAAAATTTTTGTAACTGGAGAAATTAGGAACATTTTAGTCTTGTGAATAAAACAAACATTTACTCTGAGATTTACTGTTAAATGCCATTTTCAGATATGTCTCCCAAATATTTGAAATGGAAAATTATGCAAAATATATCTGGATCGTATTGTCTGAAAAGTTTGTGAGAGATGACAGTATAGTGAAAACAGCATTTGCATAGCATTTAAGAGCAACACACTGTCTGAAAACTACAGGAAACTAGTTAGCAAGTTGGCCCTTCCATGGTAAAGGTATTTAGAGTTGCTGATGGTCTAAGAAAATTAACTGTACTGACTGTAATGATAATACCATAGTAAATTTGAAAATTGTGCTTTCTGAATGGAAATGGGTTGGATTCAGTTTTCTTTGAAAGAAAACTTGAGATACCTTTCTTGTTTTCTGATTGGGTGGTTGTATATATTACATTAATAACTATGTTAGTGTTAAAAGTGTTTTGAGTTTGAAGATCAGGCCTTTGTGGAAGTCCATAGCCAGTAACAATATACTTGGGCATTGCTGGAGGATTAGATAACCTGGGAGAGGTAGGTAATCTAAATTTTGTCCTCACAGTTAGGTATTTCCTTCAACCAATCTCAAATGTCACCTATATAGTGGACTAACTGTAGTGGTTGTAGTCCAGGTATTTTGTGAGGTGAATTTAATATGCACTACAAATGTGGATTTTAGTATTGCAGATTTTTTTAAAGTGTTTCCTTTTTCCTATATGGCTAGAGATTCAGAATACATTACTGTTTTCTAAAGAATATCCTACATACACACAGAGCTACATTGTGTTAGCTGTGGTGAACATTTAATGTTACTTTTCCCTCTGGAAATGTATTTGACCAATTCAGAAGCTTAATATGAGAATCAATACTAGAATAAAAGCAATCTGACCGGCTCTTGCATTTCTCTGAGATAGTGAAAGGCTCCTTCATTAAAACAGTGTTTTAAAGATCGGTTTTTGAAGTCAGTAGAGTTATTGTGACAGCGCAAAACTTGAATGAGATCTTTAAAAGTCACCTTGCCATGAATTACCAGTAGTTGGCATCCACAATGTGTTTACTGGTTATGAGGCTTTACTTACCAAAGTAAGAATTTAGAGAGGTTTTTGCTTCTGCATCAAGAGTTTTCAAAGTTCTCTAATTCTGCATATCTTTACTAAATTCTGAAACTGAGGCTCTAATTTGCATTTTATATAAAAATGCCAGCTATTAAAAGGGTAGCTTATCTGTGTTGTTTCATGGTGTTACAACTTTGGAGTACTGGGGTGGTCCGAAGAAGTCTTCCTTTATAGACCTCAGTATCTTAAAAGCTTTACAATTTTGAGACTCAATAAATCCATCTTGATCTTTATATTTGATTAAAAAAAAGTGTTAAAGTTATGAGTTAATGAGATAGCTTTGTTTTTAATCTAGAAGGAACAGTGAGCCTGAAAATAATGTGTTATTTGGTAGCTAAACTAATAAAACTGCATTTTATAGTAAAATTACAAACAATTTTGAATTATTAGTCATTAGCTAGCATAGTTGAAGTGTATTTTTTCCTTACTTCATAAAGAGCATAGGTAACAGCAAGGTCCACATCTTCAGATGAGTCTTTCTGTGAATATCAATTTTATGTTAGAAGTCTTTATTTGAAGTAATGAAGGATTTTAGTACTTTATTACCAAACACCCAAGGAACTTTTGGGAAAGTATAATAACAGATGTGATTGTGTTTGCTGTACTATAAGAAGTAATGCCCAAGTTTCTTCCTAGGGTCTCACTGAAGTGCCGACTATTTCCAGTTGTGGTAATCAAATTAATTTAGAGGAATAATTTTGATGTACTACATCATCAGCAATGTGGAATATCAGAGAGTTAAGTGTTAAACAGGTACTAGAAAAAGACACTTTTTTTTGAACTTGTACTTTGTCGTCCACTCAGTTTTTAACACCTCATCACCAAGGGCAACTTTTAAAATCAGCTTGACCAGTATGGCATCTCTCCTGTGGTTTGCATCAAATGTTTCTATAGCTTTCTGTCATAACGAAAGTTTGAGTTCAGTTTCATGCAGTATGCATAGCTGATAATTTTAACATTTCAAAAGTTATCATTCCTTGGAATGCCATTGTACCAGCTTAAAGCTGTCCAGATTTACTCTCATATGTTAGTAGGGTTCCTTGTCATTTTTTTCCTTTCAAAGAAAAAATATATATTAAATACTGAAACAAGTGTCGGTTAAACCAGAGCATGCTTACAAAAGCAAACTAGTAAGCAATTGTATCTAAAATAGAAATAGAGGATGAGAAAATGAGGGAATGAAATACTGAACAGATTAAATTTCATGGAGTATGTGATGTATCCACAAGAATACATAGTTAAATTATACCAGTCATTTCAAGAATCTAGGTAAGTTAAATAACTCTACATACTGAAGGAGGTAGAAGTAAAAATCAAAGGGAAAATAAATAAGAGAAGACTCAAAATACTGCAAAGTGCTCCTTAAATAATTTTGTGAGTTGTGAAGCACAGACCTCAGAAAGACTCAGGGTTATAACAGACCTTCTTTCTTGGAATACAATAACTAAGTTCTAAAAATGACAGGGTATAATTTTTTTGTAAAAAGGAATGTTGAAATTACTCATGTAAAAGGAGAAATGAAGATAAAAAATGATTAATACAAGCTGGACAATAGTGGAGCATGCCTTCAATCCTGAAGCAGAGGCAGGAGGAGCTCTGTAAGTTTGAGGCCAGCCTGGTCTACAAAGTGAGTTTTAGGACAGCCAGGGCTACACAGAGAAATCCTGCCTTGGAAAGAAGAGGTCGGGGAGTTAAAACAGCTGTATTTCTTAGACATATTTGACTGAGTTGTATGCAATGCAATTTTACTTCCCAAATAGCATCTGAGAACTAAGCAGGTCTCTTGGCAGTGTATGGTACCCTCCAATATTTTCTATCTCTTTAGAATCTTTATAAATTACGTTTGTCCTAAAATATTTTATTCAACAGAAGTACTGAGTATGATCCCCTAAACTGATTTTACAGCTTACTGTTTGAAAACACTAATCTTCAGTGCATGCTAAAAATGAAGGCACCATTACTAGATATTCTGATCTGGTAAGGCCCAGAGACTTAGATTTTAACCAGTACAGAAGGAAATTTTTGAGGTAGGTATGAAGTACTTTGAGAAACTCTGGCATAATGAATTGATGGCTAAAGACTGAACAGGAATCACACTCAGAAATTGTTGAATACTGAGGTCTGTTTCAGCTTCCCTAGATTTAGGCTGTATTTCAGTGTGTCAATGCAATGCTGACAGAGCCTGTAGTCGTAAATATTCCTGTAGTAGTGTGCACAGGACAAGGGACAGAGGCTTTGCACACAAAGAACCTTAGGTTATTCTCTGCTCTCTTTGTTGCAGACTAGTTGAGGGACTTGGAGCATGTCACCTCTCAGCTTTAAAACTTCTATTACTGTATGTGCAGAATGTAATTACTATACAACAGTGTGAGAACTACACAAGATAATAACATAACGGTTCTTACCTGTAATCAGTCCTCAATATATATTGTGTCTGTGTTTTATCGGACAGGTAATTAAGGAAGGAAATAATAATAATGATATTAATAGCCAGGAAAAAAAAAAGCTAAGATGCGCCATAATGGTTTTTGGATCTAGGAAGAAGCTTGCTGTTTGGGATATAGCTGTGTGGTGGAGTACTACATGTACAAAGCCCTGGCTTTAGCGCCTCCTCCCCACAAGGCATAGAATAGACAAGTGGACAAGAAAATGACTGTTTATATTTTATGGTGGTTAGCTAAGAGCATTGGGCATTCCCCCCCCCATAACTTTTATGAATTCTGGAATGACTTAAAATTCAGTGGTTTTCAACCTGTGGATTGTGACCCCTTTCAGGGTCGCATACAAATATTCAATTCATAACACTAGCGAAATTACAGTTATGAAGAATCAATGAAATGATTTTATGGTTGGGGGTCACCACAACACGAGGAACTGTATTAAAGGGTCACAGCATTAGGAAGGTTGAGAACCACTGTCTTAGCTCATGTGTTCCTAAACTTTCATTAAGATACATAACTAATGTTTTTATATGGGCATTATGAGTCCCCTTAGTGATAGACAAAGGTAATTTTTTGAAGGGCCTCAACCTAGTACTTTGCCCTGAACTATATCCAAGCCACACTGCATTTTATTAGACATTCTCCGTGTGATAAAAACCATTCCTTTCCTTATCAAGATGATATATTAGAGTACAAATAAGAATGTTATAATAAAAATCTTAAATCTACTTGTGGACACACATGTAAAATTGTTTATAAACTGTGGTGCTGTCTTCTAACTTACTCAGGGAAGTTTTCTGTGCCACTGAAATTTGCCTGTCATCCACATGAATTTTTGAGTTTAATAAGTTACATAGCAGGACATCAAAAGGAGAGAGAAGTTAAGGAGAGGATGAATGGGACTTGATGCGTAAACCAAACCCCTGAACATTTTAGTGTAAAAACCAAATGCTAGGGAAAATGAAACATGAGTTCCAGTGCCAAGAAAGTATAGAAGTTAGGTAACGGTTTAAGTTTATACATTGCTTTGCTAGGTACTCTAAATTATCATTTAATTTATGTGATGTATTAAAATAAGTAATATTGGTATTTTCTAAATTTTAAGATTAACATTGCCAGGAACTCCTTCCCAGTTTATGAATTCTAATTTGTCACATTTTAAAATCCTCAATAAATTAATAAGCTTTGTACATCTTGAAGATACCTTTCTACTTTCATGTGTCTTAAATATAGATTCACATTATTGAAAAAGTAAGTTTTTTTTTTTCCTGAAAACTTTGGTAGCAACATTTTATTTGGCACCAAAACTTAACCCTGACTGTTACAGGGTTTAAATAATTTTCAAGTCAACTTAGACTCTACATTTGACTTTAGGTATAGCAAAAATATGTTTATTGTTTGCTCTATTGGAATTTTATATAGTATGTGCTTTCAGCATTTTACTGTATTTAAACCCACAAAACTCCTAAGAATTTGAATCTTGATTTGCATAGAGGCATTGGCTTTAAATAAGGAGAGGTAGTCTATTGAACTAATTTAGTTCACAGAGTGAATTATTGGCTATTCTTACCTCTTCAACCACAAAAGACATCTTTTTGCTGACTTTAATCTGTGACCAGCCATCTGGTCATTGACTTCACTGCATGCTTTTAGCTGCTTAGACTGTGTTTGTGGAAACCCTGTGGCACTACATGTAAGAGTGCAAGGCACAAGGGGTATAAAGCCAGGTAACTCAAAGTATTCTTTCAGGTGTGTACCCCTCAGCTGAGCAGAGAGAAGGACTCTTGCCATAGGAAGGCTTATACTTACAAATGGGCTTGTTCAATGTTTTCATGAGTTGTATAGTTTCCATTTTGTTGTAGTTTTTAGTTTTATTAAAACAAATACGGATCTCTAAAACTTTTAGGATCATTAAGTCATTTCTTTGAGTGGTAGAAACAATGCAGGCTACCTTCACAATGTTTTTGTTAGTGGAGGTTTTACGAAATAGTTATATTGTCACTTACATGTGTTTTTTCTCATTTAAAAAAAAAAAAAAGCCAGGTGGTGACATAAGCATTTAATCCCAGAGGCAGGTGCATTGGTGAGTTTGAGGCAGCCTTGTCTACAGAGTGAGTTTTAGGACAGACAGCCAGGGCTATACAGTAAAATCTTGCTTTGAAAAAATAAACAACCTCCCCAAACCAACAATAAAAATTAGTGTTTTCTGAAAAACCATTCTATTCTTAGATAAGAATGTTTCTGTGTTTGTTTTATTCAAAATCTCGATGCCTTTTTTTTTTTAAATTAGGAAATGCTAGAATTATGCCTTTTACTTTTAAATTTCTATAAAACCACCATGGGCAAATGAAGAACTTGCCGTAAAGATGGCATATGACAGTATATAACATTCTAGAACTAAAGTAACACCTTGTTTGGTTTATCATTATACTAAAACTTTCAATCAGTTGTCATTGATAGACACAAACTATTGTGATAACTGTTTTTTTTCACAGTGCTTTTATTATTGATATGAATGTACTCCTTAATGTAGGAAAGCTGCAGTTTAAGGACTCGGAGGTTTTATTAGTGATGTTGATTATTGTAGTATTAATAAATTCTGAGTTGTCACATCCCACCTCCTCAGCCTCTTATTTAGAGAAAGGTTCTGGCTTTATAGTCCAGGCTGCCTGACCAAATGCTGGGGTTACAGGCCTGCACTACTGGATTATGGGCATGCACTATCATACATGGCTTTATTTTATTTTTTAGTGTGTCTTTCAAAACATACCAAAGTGTAGTTTGCTGATCACAGATGGATTTTTTTCTGATACAAATGGAGTATAGTAGGACACAAAACAAAACAAGAAAGAAAGAGATCTGTGTGCAGCTGTCAGACTTTGACTAACTTCTGAGTTGTGGGAATTTTAATTTTCTATTTCTCTTTCTTCCTTTTCTTTATCTTCATCCTGCCTTCTGTATGTCTTCCTTCATCTCTTCATCCTCTTCCTCCTTCTTATCTTTCCTCCCTCTCTCAATATCTCTCTGAGCCTGTACTCAGTAATGCTGCCTGTCAGTATTTTAAAATGGGAATAATGGAGGTAAATTTTATTTTTTAAACATTCATTTGATTTTAAAAATGTATAGGTTTCGAGTCAATTTAATACGTAATGCTGCTCATATAATAAAGTTGTTGGTAAATGAGTTGAGAATGTAAATGTTCCTACATGTGAGTGTCAGTTGGGATAGTGTTATGAGAAAGGAGCTGTTAGCAGGGCTCTGTGAAATGAAGACACCTGTTATTTTGATGAAGTTGATTGCACTAAATTCCTTGCTCTTTCTTCTTTTTGAAGGTGATAGGATGACTATGTAGTTTGATTAATACTCATTGGAAAGTTGCATGTGTTTGTAGAACTGTTTTCCAATTTTTGTTTTAATCTGGGAGGAAGAGAAAAAGCAAAGCTGTAGTGAGAAGCCTCCTTTTACTAGTTTACTTTCCATAATAACTTTCAGATGAGAGATCCTTGTTTTAATGACAAGGAAACCAAGTCTCAGGATAAGTAATTTGTCTGAGGTCACAAAGCTAGTGAGGGATTTTGCCAGGTGTAGACTGCTAGTGTTCACTGTCATGGTCTCCTGGGGCTTTGTCTATATTTACCTGCCATTAGGACCACATTCCAAGAAGCTAGATGTGAAAAGGTTTGGAGAAAATTTCCACAAAGAGGTACCCAGATTTTCTTTCTCTCAAAAGGGAAGTCTTCATTCTGAAATGATGAGACTCTGTTTCTTACCACTTTTAAAGGAATTTTGTGAGAAGGTCTCTGAACTGGGGCTTAATGATGAGATTACTATGAAAGGCAAAACCAGCTCCAAACTTAGTTTGCAAGCTAGGCAAATTTAGTTTTTGTTGGTTTGTCTAGTATGGAAATTCCCATAGCCATTATTGCTTTTAATATTTATTAATTTCTCTCACATGTCAGTAGAAATCATTGCTTCTTTTATGAGTAGTTGACTTTTATTGGCTGAATAGTCCATGATATTTATGTTCTGGAATTTTTTAATACCCAATCAGTGAATATATTTTACTACAGGAATTTGACACTGTAATCTGGGAAATATTGTAAGGTAGTTTTCTGACATTTACTTTGAAAGAAAATTCAATATTAGTGAAAAAAATTAGTGAGTGCATTTTAGTTCACGGCATTCATGTCTGAGTGCCCATTGATCAAGCAGGATCAAATGTATAGAGTTTAAGTTCCAAATTCATCAGTTTTTGAAAGCGGTTGGGGAAATAATGTTTTCATCTTTACTACAGAAACGTGTTTCTATCTCTGTAGTGATAAGTAGAAAATATTCTAGAAAGTAAAAGTTTGCATGGGAAAGTACTTGCGTTTAAAAATACTAAGTAACATTATTTGCTACTAAGATCTAAATTCATATGAAATTATTTTTTTTTAAGATTTATCTTTGTATGTATGAGTGTTTTGACTGAATGTGTTTGTGTACCACATGCATTTATTCAGTGTCTGTGGAGTCCAGAAGAGGGTGTCAGATCCCTTAGAACTGGAGTTACAGAAACTGAAGTTACAGTACTGGAGTGGCCATGTGGGTGTCGGTAACCAAAACCAGTTCTCTGCAAGAACAGTAAAATCACTACTGCTACTGCGGAGCATCTCTCCAGTTCTCCAAGACTCTTCCAGTTCTCCCCCTCCTCCCCCGGGGTTTCTCTGTGTAGCCCAGGCTATCCTGGAATTCAGAGATCTGCCTGTCTTTGCCTTCTAGTGCTTTGATTAAAGGTGTGTGCCACCACTCAGTTAGGTTGTAAGTGCCTGTTACCTTTTTTGTTGTTGTTATTGTTGGCATTTTCGCCAATAATTTCTTGGAGTTTAGGACTGAATCCGAGACCTTGTGTGCTTCCTAGGCAGTTAGGGCAGCTCTACCACTGAGCTAAATCCCTAACCCCTCAAATGTTTTTTAAATCTGAAAATTCAGCACTCAGCATAGTTCAGTTATAAAAGATTGCAAGTTTGCTTTCTTAGAATGGGTTCCCTTTTCTCTTATTCATGAAACTTGTAAATACCATATTTTGGTAAAGTAGCATTTATAAGTAGTCGTCTTAGTGGAATATTGCTTTTCTTGCGTTGTTTAAATCATATTGTACCAGAGATGCAGGCCTTCCATTTATTGTTTTACCTACCCCACTCACCGCCTTCATCTTGTTCTCATTCAGGTAGGTTATAACTTGAATTAGTTAAATTTATAATAATTGACATACTTTTTTTTTCCTGGAAAAAAGTTATAATCTTAAGTTATACTCAAATAACTGTTTTCTAAATGAAGAAATTTGATCAAGTACTGATGAGATTTAACTAGTTATACTTTTGTCAGTTTAATTCAGCATGTATGGATCAAGTACCCCGCCATGTGCTGATACTTGATCTGGACTGTGGAGATACAGACATAAATATCCAATAATCCTTGTCCTCAAAGCACTCATGTAGCCAGATGATGTAAATATCAGTCATGTACATTAATATTACTAACTATTCTAATAGTTGGGGTATAAAATAGTACTAAGTAAAGACAAGTCAATTCTAGCATAGGTATTGAAACCTGAAATTTGGGTGGGAGACTTTCTTCCTATGACACTTGTTTTTGCCGTAATTGTCATTAATTATAAATTAATGTATCTAAGTACCGTAGTCTGTTTTTAAAAATGAAATTTATAGTTAGTGGTGGCATATGTCTGTAATTCCAGCATTTGTGAGACAGAGATTCTGGAGGATGGTGCAAATTCCAGGTCAGTCTGCTCTACATTATTTCCAGGCCAGTTAGGGCTAATAGTGAGACCCTTTTCCTTTTCCAAAAAGCAAAGCAATCCCCCCCAAACAAACAGTCCATGCACCCAGATCAATCTCAATGAAAAAAAAATCAGGTTTGTAATGTTAATTTTTAATCTTTTGATAGATTTATAAGACTACTGACTTTTGGTAACAATTCAGAGTTGTATTTAGGTCAAGTTTTTAAAAGTTTGCCTTATAGCTATTACTATTAATGTCATAATATGTAATGATACCATAATTGAACAGAAGTGTTTATGTAATATCCTAAAGAGGATTCCATACACACCAATGTTAATTGTGTGGCTATAGAATAGAATAGTAAATTTGAACTAAATGTAAAAGGACCAAAAGACATACCAGTGCAAATATGGACTAATACTTTTACTTAGATAAGTTAATTGTACTAATTAGAAATATTGTAATAATATTTTTAGTACAAGTACTGACATGGATTTTATAGAAGCCCATTAGAGATAATAGTATGTTGTGCCTAGTTCCATTATCAAGTAGTGTTCAGGTCTCTCACCCATGACGGTTTAAACCTGTTCTTATATTTATAATTTCTTACTTAAGATGTAGTGGGACTAGTGCATACTCCAGTTTGGGATTCATTTTCATTTATATAGAATATATAGGGTCTGATCTTATAATTGTGGCTTTTGTATATGTTCACCTAGTTTCATTTGTGGCCCTCTCTCGGCTGGTGACTTCTAACTCTCAGCTCAGTGTAGAGTAAAACTTTGTTTCTAAAACACTGTACATAGTGTTCCCAGTTGTTAATTCAGGATGTTTTATAACAAATATATTCAGAAATGGTATCATAAGGAAGAAGCTAATCTGGGAAAATAGTTCTTCATGAAGTCACATCATGGATAATGACTGTAAGGTTTTCATCTGAGTAACAAAGAAGACAGAGACACAGCGATTATTAATCTGAGTCTTTTTTCCATTCTGTTTTGGATCCATTTGGCTTTATTGAAAAACAAGAGTTAAGTCTCATTATTTCCCAATCCTCATGGAAATAATGAATGTCTTTACAAGTCTCATACGTAGACACATGATCTTATTTGATGCTGTACAAGCTCAAGGCCCGGAACACTCATTCAGATTTGTTGTAGGCCTGGGTTTTGTTTTATGTTAATGTCTTTCTACTTATAATATCTGTGTAAATAATGCAAATTGTACACATTTTCCATAATTTGAAAGGCCTTGAAGAAGGGGATTTGTACACAGAGCTATGCCTCTGAGGGCACACTCACATGAGTAGTGATGAATATATCAGGTAAAACTCTTGTCACAAATCATTTGCTTTATTTAAAAGAAAAATTCCTTAAATGTGATTCTCTGTATCATTCCTGATACATAGACTTCAAATACAATAGGTAGCCTTTGAGTCCAATATTCAGATCTTAGGAATTAGGAAAAATGTTTACTTTTCTTATTAATTAAATAGTTTTCTAAAAAGTTTTGGCTTGGTTTGATGATATAATTTCGGGACACTCATTTATTTCTAATTGATACTCACTTAGCATTATCTATTGGTTTTACAGATTGAAATTTTATTGTTAAATTTCAGTGTAATCAGTGTTCCCCAAAGTATATATATATCAGGCAATTGCATAAATACAACATTATTTGCTAGAAGCATCACAGTACATGACTGCAAATTATACTACAGATAATAATAATGACCATATTATTAATAGCTATAACAAAAACAGTGTAAAAAGACACATTCACCAGTGAAGTAAAATAAAGAACTACAAGATGAACCCATACATCTATAGCCAGTTAACTTTAAAAGTTTATTTATTTGTTTAATATGTGTATGTCTATGCCTTGGGAGTGTTTGTGCACATGTACTGTACAGGTACATATGCCTGCCCATGTGTAGAGGTGGGAAGAAGGCATTTAACATTCTTCTTTCACTCTCTGTTTATTTCTTTGCATATTGGTGTTTCTCTGAGCCTGGGGTTCTCATTTTCTGGGCTAGAAGTGCCTCCCTTGTTCCCACCTCCCTTGAAGCCAGGGTTTAGACATGTCAAGGGCTGTTGACTTGTTGCATTGGATCTATGATCCAACCCCCCCCTTTCGATTGCACAGCATTCTTACTTAATTGCTGAGACATTTCTAACCTCTTCTCCCTTAATTTTTGACAGTGATGCAAAAAATTTGACATCGGAGAAAAGACAGTCTCTTTAACAAATGGTTCTGTAACGTTTGGATAGCCACATACAGAAAAATAAAATTAGATTTGTATTTCTCACTCTGTATAAAATCAAGATGGAAGCTTTGCAAACACTAGAGGAAACACTAGCAAACACTAAGATAGGGAAGAACTTCCTGAAAAGTTCTTCAATAGCATAGTAAATAATTTCAGTAATTGACAAATGTGCTTCCATGAAGGTATCTTCTACACTGCCATCAGTCACAAAGCGGAGAGACAGCATATAGAATGAGAAAACAATCTTTGCTAGCTGTACATTTGACTCTATAAAGAACTTCAAAATATAACATCAAAACCTGCATTAGCTATTTAATAAATGGCGTGCTCGCTCTTGCATGCTCAGGTCCTTGGTGAATATTAGCTATCAGATGAGGGATGTGGAGACTATAGTTTAGCCTGAAGTATCTGGCAGAGCCCACAGGTTTATGGGTGCTATGAAGTTTCAGGACAATGTATGGAGACTGATTCGGTATAGGTAGGTGGAATGATCAGCAGAAGGGGTTAGAGAGCTAGCAAGAATGTCTCCAGGGAATGGCTTTGGAAACTTTGGATATTAAAGGTAAAATCGAGACCATCTAAGACAGTGAGATCTGATTTTGCTCATCTTTGTACCCTGTGTGGTATGTGTTCTAGGATGTGGTTAGTAGGTGTCTGATTAATTTTTGTTGAATTTATACTGAATATTGTGTATTGGAGTTTCTGGTGTGGAAGAGTGGATCAGAGACCCATGAATGAATGTTGTACTGGCAGTGCTGTCCACACGCAAGTGCTTTGGTGACTTAACCTACTCTGATTCTATTTCTTCTCTTCCCCAGTACTAAAACTGGGTATGTCATGTGTCATCCCAACCTTACACTGTCGCAAATAGGACTGAATTTATTTGCAAATAAATTTTAGAAAAGTATTTTACATTTTCTCTACTGCTTTGGAATTATCTTATTCAGAATTCTTTTTTAAGGTGGTAGAAATTTCTAGCGGGATTCTGTTCTCACCTGTGCCATCAGCCTAATTTCGAGAACCCACTTACAGTGTTTTTGAGCTCCCATCATGTTCTGGGTGCTGATCTGATGGAACTTCCTAACCTTGGAGTGACAGTTTAAAATTGGCTTTTGTATTATTGACTGATGCTAGAGTTGGGGAGATCAGGCATTATCTCCTGGAGAACCTGGGCCAATAACTTTTTTCTTTAAAAACTACCCACATGAATGCAGTCCTTTGCCTTTGCCATACCCATCAATACAGGCACATGTTCATTTAAAGCAATTTCACATCTGCACATGAAATAAAAACTGCAGAATTCTGATTTGCTTTTCTAATGTCTTGTAGCAAATGCAGAAAGTTCCCTATTTATTGTCTTACAAAGACAGCCTGGTCTTCCCAAGCTATCCACAAATGAATGCAAGTTTAACTTTTTCTCAGAGATCTTCTTGCATCTTTAGGGTGATCTCCAAGTAATAGTTGAGACATCATCGTCCTTATCTTGTTAGTCATTAAGTTTTATCTTGTTAGTCATTAAGTTATCAGATATTTATTGTAAGACTACAACCCTTACTGCTTGGTGGTAAAATCTTACACTTGTAACTTAGAATCAGTATTGTAATTTATTGACATGATCTTATTTGTACTTAAGAATTGAGTGTGAGTAGCTACTAGCATATTATTCCCATTTTACATACAGACAAAGATGCATGCTTAAAAGTGGTAGCTTGACCCACTTGACTGAGTACTTGCTCCCCCGAGGGAGAAATTTACATATTCTAGCCATTCTTCTAAAAAGCTGCCTCTGTGCAAGCCAGAATTTGTCTTTGTGAGCTAAGATTTTTTTCCCCTCTTATTTTCAACTTGTTTAGATGACTCTCACCTAGAACAGCAGTGGTTTAAGAAAATAAGCTCCAACTGCTTATGTCATAGGGCTTGCAAAATATCTATGGACTGACTTCTGCATTTCTGATGTGCTTGGATGTATTTATATTTTTAAATAAGTGTTTAAGGTAATGTGAGGACTTTGTCCACTGACAACATTTTTTTAGAGCATATGATGGGAAATAAAAGAACTGTGTACTGACAAAGACTGAGCTTTGAGACTGTGTATGTTAGGTTCACTTTATGCTACCCTATTTCTCTCTCTCACCCCTCCCTCCCTTCCTCTTTCCTTTCTTCCTTCCTTTTCTTCTTTTTTCCTCCCAAGACAAGGTTTCTCTGAGTAATCCTGGATGTCCTGAAAGTCAGAGATCTATCTCTGCCTCCTGATGGCTGGGGTTAAAGCTGCTACCCTCCCTCCTTTAAAAAAAAAAAAGGAATTCTTGCTATTTTGAGCAGGCTAACCTTGAACTTGAGATTCAAATAGCAAGTACAATATGTGTCATAATCTTGGTATTTGTGAGATTCACTTGTAGTTATAGGATCATTTTTTTTCTCTTGTGAAGCATTTCTGAAATTATGATGAAAATTAATTGGAAATTATGATTTAATATCTAGATATTTAAACTCTTATTTTCAGAATACATTCACTCTATAATTTGATGTCAACTAGTGCTTTCAAAGAAGTGGAGGCAAAGCTGAAATAATTAAAAAATATAAATGTATATATATATTAGTTTGACACTTTAAGAAGGGGTTTAATAACCAATTAGAGATTATAATATAACTTTGCCAACTTTGAAAAAAGAAGACCTTTTATATGAAAGTTATTTCAGGATCAGTTATTTCATTTATTTATTTATTTTTCTTTTTCTTTAGTGTTTTATGTAATGCAGAGGTTGTATCTCTAAATCCCTTAAGAGTAAAGAGGTACTGTAATTACTTTTCTGTAGGAAAATAAAAACACTGATTACAGTAGAACTTCCGAGCCGTGTGTGTGTGTGTGTGTGTGTGTGTGTGTGTGTGTGGTATGTGCACAACAAGCACATAAAAATCAGACGTTGGCTGTAGGTGTCTTCTTTCATTAACTTCCACTGTATTTTGGAGACCGGATCTCACTGATTCTGCTGGACTGGCTTGCCACTCAGCTCTCCAGATTCCAGTGTCTCTGCTGGGACTGTAGAATAAGCTGCTATCGGAGGCTTTGAACTTTTTTTTTTTTTTTTAAAGAAATAGGGATGCTGAGATTCTTATGCTTACACTGCAGTTACTTTACTGAATGAACTATCTTTCTACTCCTGATCAGAAAATAAACATTGTTTTAAAAGTAGGGTTTTATGTATCCCATTCTGCCCTCAAACTTAGTTACTATATAGCCAAAGATGATCTTAAACTTTTAAAAAAAAATATTTATTTTTATTTTATGTGAACTGGTGTTTTGCCTGCATGTATAACTGTGTAAGGGTGTCAGATCTTGGAATTACAGCTGCCATGTGGATGCTGGGAATCGAACTCAGCTCCTTCGGAAGAACAGTCAGTACTCTTAACCGATGAGTCATCTCTCCAGTCAGATCTTGATCTTCTGATACTCCTCCTTTTTATCTCCCAAGTACTGGGATTGTCAGTGTGCCTCACTATGCCTCGTTTATTAGGGCTCAAGTCCAAGGCTCCCTGCATGCTAGCCAAGCACTCTTTCAATTGAGCTACATCTCTAGCCAGAGTTCAACTTAATCTCTGTAATTGTTATTTAGTGTAGTGTCTTTGGGCATGCTGTAATGTTAATGAATGAGGAAATTCTGTTGAGAACTTGCAGTTTGACAGAAGTAGAGCATACTACTTATTTTATATAGTATATAATGATGGAAGTGTTGGAGCTCATGAGCTTTCTCTTTAATTTTTTATTTAAAGTGGCACAGGAAAAGAGAAGCCTTAAGAGAGAGAGGTAGTATTTCTCCCCAGACTCAGTGGCCTCACTCCTTTCCATTAACCCCTGTGTTGAAGGAGTCATAATTCTTAACTTTAGATGCAGAAACCGAACCCCAGAGGCTTCCCGGCTTGCCCATGTTAGTCTTGTGGTAAATGAACTTGACATTCTATCTCAGCTCACCGTCTCTCCCTTCCTCTTCCTGCCTTCTGGTCTTTCTTCATGGCATTTGTACCACTCACACACTCCCTGGACCTGTGTGGACTCCCACTGAAGTGTGATACCCTGGGCTTTAAAGCATGATGTTCCAGCCCATGATAAAATGGCCTTTTCTTTATTTGTGTTTATGCACTGCCAAGCAGATTGCTCTGTGTAATTGTCCCTCAGTAGCTTGTTTCTAGAATCATTTCAAGATTACAGTAAAATTTATGAAGTAGGAAGTTAATATTCTCTAGAGATGGAATATCTGTGATCAAAATATAAAAATGAAAGAATTTTAGGCTGTGAAAGTACCTTGAATCTAAAGAGACTAAATAGAATATTAACTATAAAGGAGTTATTGCAGATCTTGGAGTAATGTACTTATATATTTGAAATTTGAAGACAGTCTCAGATTAAGGACATTTGGTGCAGGCATGAGTAGCGGGGCTGGGTCTGAGTATAAGACCTCTTGGGTGAGTGTTTTGCTATGGAAATGGGTTTAGCCTCAAAACAATGTAAAAACACTAATTGACTGGTGTCACTATCTCCACATAGGATTATGTGGCGTTTTGTTTCTAGTGAGAATGAAGATGAAACTTTATAGCCACATTATACATTCCTTTTAAATGTTACCTTGAACACACCATAAGATATCTACATGAGATTACTTTATTATTTTCCTATGCTAGTTCTCACTGAGTTTCTGATATGACCTGATTTTGGTTGCTAACGGATAATAAAATGAAGCATTGCTTCAGTTTAGTTCCCTATGTGTAGAGCAAGAATTTGCAAAACAATTACATTGTTAACCGTTATGCCAGTTTATCAAATGCTCCAAGTTTATTACAGACTGATTTTGGGAAAAACCATCTCAGTCTCAGCAGCTCATCCTAATTTTAAATTCAAAAGCCTTTAGAACTTATTCTAGGGCTGTTAGATTTGTTCTGTCCATGAAAGTGTAAACCACTCAAAACTGATAAGGAGAAAAGTTTGTAAAATCATAAAGGGGTTAGTTTCTAATTGACTTTTACACTGTGATGCTTAATAGTGGTCGTATTAAGAAACTTCTCCAGTGATACTCCCTACTACCGGTTCACAGACTGCAAGCACTAAGATATACATGGACAAAACAATAAATTAAGATCCAAGGCCGTATTTCAAACCTAGTATTTTTTATGACTGTCTTTTTTCAGAAAATACCTTCTGTTTTTACAGTTTAAGGAAGAATTCTGCTATGTCCCATTAGCGTTCTGCTTCTGGGAGTTTCCTTGGGAAGTGGACACAGCCTTGATCTTCCAAAGAATAAGAACTAGGTAGTCCAGATAACCACCTTGTTTTATCCTTTTCTGTGAATTTTAGGAAAAGGCACCTTTTTTCTTGAGGTACCTTTCCCCCAAATGCTCGAAAATTATCAAAATAGATTAATTTTCTTAGAAAAAGACACTTTGTTGCCTTCTGTCAGCAAATCACCTTACAGATGTACAGAACCTTTGTCTCTGATGTAAATGGTACCTTGTTGGGTTGACTTATAGGGATGAATGCAGAGAGTTATAGATGAGGAAATCATGCCTTTAAAGACAGACATTAAAACACAGACTCTGTAAACCAGTTGAGCTAGTTTGTAAACGTAAAATGTTTACTATTTATTGAACTAATTTAAGAATTATGAATATAGGACAAAAGACTGAGTAGTGGCAACATTACTTCTGTAGTACAGTAATCACAAAGGCTCTGTATTCTTCCATATGCCTCTTGGCTTAAACAGTTTTACATATTTTCAAAGTTAGTCTTTTTTTAAAGTTTGATTAAAGAAAAAAAAATCTGACCTTTACATAGGGGTTTTCTTTTATTAGATGGGTGCTATGATAGAATGCAAAATGACTTTAAGCATCTGCTTCTTCTATCTATCTTAAATGCTAATAGTCACATCATATAAGTGCAACTTGATGGGATTTTTAACATACCAAAAATTGGCAATCTGTGAAGAGGCAAGTATTCTTTATGAGGATTTGAATTAGGAGAATGAAAGGGATGAAAATGAGGCTTTTATTAATCTTAAGTGACATTTAAGTGGAAATAAAAGCTTTTAATTTTTGTGGGACAAGGTGATAACAGATTAGTGGAAACAGAAAGTTTGAGTCTTGAGCATCAGTCTCTAGGGTGGGCTTTCAGACGGCTGAGGATTATATAGCTTTAATTTCCTGCATATTTACAAAGATAATAACGTAGCATCTACATTTGTTAGTGCCTAAAATGATTTAAAAAAACAAAACAAAACAAAACAAAACCAAAAACAAGGATGATGATTGCTTTCTTACTCTTTAAAGAATAGCAATTGGTGGTTTATTAGAAAAACCATTACCTATGTGGTGTGTGTGTGTGTGTGTATGTGTGTGTGTGTGTGTGTCTGTAGGGGAAGTTAGCTTTTGTTCTCTGACTCCAGGTCTCTCAAGTCTGAGTCCTGCTCAGTAGGTAGTGATGATGTGTTAAGTGGTTAAAACCACAGTTTTTCCAAGGGTTTTCATTCATGTCAGTGTTGTACGTGGCTGTAAAACACAGGGCTCCAAACAGGTTTTGCAATGGTGTTCTCTTACCAATCCTCACAGTTTGGTAGAAAGGGCAGTGAGACAACCCTGATTTGTACGAAAAAATCAGCTTGGATAAGGCAGCTCAAAGGTGCTAATTGTTTCCAGCAGGAAAATTACACATGGAAGCTCAAGGTAATCCTGGACCTTTGGCTTTTATTTAGGTCCTGTGAGCTAATGATCAGTCTTTCTACACTCTAATACCTACCTGCCTTCCCTGCAGTCTCCCAAGCTCTCAGCAGACTGATAGTTGATGTTTGAATTGGCACACTGCTGCTCATCCATGTTTTCATTCTTTACCTCTTCCAGTTTCATAGTAGTGTTACTCATGTTCCAATTATCTGTCGATAATTTATTATTTTACTTTACTATTGTTACAAGTTTAGGAAATATGAGTGTGGTTAACTTAAGGATCATTATTTCTAGAGCTGATTGACAGATCAGAGTTATGATTTATTTAATTTGGCCTATATAAAATTCAGATTTTTTTTTAAGGTTCTGTGGTAGACAGGGTCACATGATAAGCAAGTCATTATTAAGTGATTTTAGTGATATTTTTATAGGAATGTATAATCTTTATATAAAATAATTTCTGCAAAAAATTGTCTTAGAAACCCATGTAATTTTTTTCTCTTGCTTAAAGCAAGCTCTCTCTATGTAGCACTGGCAAGTCTAGAACTCATTATATAGAGTAAAATATGTAGAACTCACAGACATTCACCTGCCTCTGCCTTTTGAGGCCTGGGATGAAATATGTGCACTTTCACACTAGTTTAGAAATTCTCTGAAATCTTACTTTCATATTTAGCTCATGGAAAAACTTGAGATTACTGAGTTAAATAACCAAACTTTATATTTGTAAACAAACCTATAGTAACTATATGTTAGTCTAAAAAATGCTAAATCAGATCATTTTAATTTAAGATATGTAATCATAATATTTGGGGCCTAGTGAACTATCTTATTTAAATATAAGATGTTATAGCTATTTTATGTAAAAGTAATTCATAGTTTGTTTTTCTCACAACTGCTGCTTATTTTTAGAAAGAAAAATAGTTGTATTGATTTGCTTAGTAATTTCTTACTCGAGCAGTTTCTGTTATGAGCTCTGCTAGTTGACTTATTCGGATGTGTGAGTAATAAGTATTTTAGGTAAACTTTATAATGTTCACAGTGAAATATAAATCAGTGCATGCTTCTTTGCCTTAAGATGTTTCAGCTATTTAATTAGCAATTGCTAAGTTGTTTTGTATCATAAAAATACTAGAAACTACTACTCCCCAATAATATGAAACAGAGCTCAAAGACTGTCAACTTTTTTGTGAACATTTATGTAAGTAGTTAGTTCTCATTGAATCTTAGACATAGAGTGTTGGTGCACTTTACAGTGAATATTCTACAGAACTGTAAGGATAATTGACAAGAATTTATGATGACTCTTTAAACAGTATCCTTAGTAAACTAGTGGTACTGGTGACTACAACATACCTGCTCATTAATTAATCTTACTGAGTATCATGCCATCTTAGATCTGCATGAGATGACTGTTCCTTGCTTGACATGGCTGTCCCTGGTTGAATACATATTATGTAAATGAGCTTTATGGGTGAATTAAATACAAAGAATTTAGTTTTTTTAATCACATGATTTTGAGGTCTTATGAGTTCTAGATTTCTCCTGCATGTACTCTATCTAGTTGGCTTACTTTTAGCTTTGTATTTGTCTTAGCCATCAAGAAATGAATATAATATTATATTAAGCATATGATCTCTTTGTATACAAAGTACTCTTCTAAATTACAATTTGAAAATTTGAATATAAAAGTCATAATAATAGACATAATTTATCTGAATCCCCCAGCTTGTGTTTTTTCTTTTTTTTTTTTTTTTTTTTTTTTTTTTTTTTTTTTTTTTTACTCTTTCACATATTTTAAGGCTCTGGCAGGATGAGTCCCTTACCTGGAATTACAGAGGAGACAATGTTGGTTTTTAGCATGAGATCAGACACACACACACACACACACACACACACACACAAAACCAGGTCCAGATGAGAGTTTTTTCAGGAGAGTTGCCAGGTAAGTACAGGGGCAGACAAGCAGAAAGGAGAAAAGAGGGACTTCCATGTGGCCTGCCTTTTTTAAGAGAACAGGTGAACAGGGATTTACGTAGCCACGCCTAGGGGCGTGCTCTTCATGTGCTCTCCGTGTTCTGCCAGGCGCCATGTTGGGTTCACCACGTGGCCGGTGCATGCCAGGAATTCTTATTTCCCCCGGCGCCATGTTGGATTCACCTCGTGGCCGGTGCATGCCAGGAATTATTTCCCCCGGCGCCATGTTGGATTTACCACGTGGCCGGTGCATGCCAGGAATTCTTATTTCCCCCGCGCCATGTTGGATTTACCACGTGGCCGGTGCATGCCAGGAATTCTTATTCCCCCCGCGCCATGTTGGATTTACCACGTGGCCGGTGCATGCCAGGAATTCTTATTTCCCCCGCGCCATGTTGGATTTACCACGTGGCCGGTGCATGCCAGGAATTCTTATTTCCCCCCGCGCCATGTTGGATTCACCTCGTGGCTGGTGCATGCCAGGAATTCTTATTTCCCCCGGCACCATGTTGGGTTCACCACGTGACCTGTCTGGAATTCTTACAGAGATCTGTATCTAAGTCCAAAGCCACTTCTTTCTACTGCCCTCCAGTGCCTGGAGTTTTTTCCATTTCTGGACAGTTGCTTGTTTTTCCATTTCCTTAGGTTTATTTTCAATATCTTAGATATAGTTCTGGCTCCAGGTACACACTGAGAAAATTAAGTTGGTCTTTTAAATAGTCAGCTGGGAGGAAGCATGCTTTAGAAGTATGATCATGTGTCAGATCAGAAAACTCATATTTGAATGTCATTCATGACACTCTTAGCTCTGTGTATGTTTAAGGTGCACAGCCTCCACATATTCTGCTTTCTTCATCAATAAACAATATTAGTTACCTTTTAGAATCATTTTCAAAATTAAAAGACGTAGCCTTTGTAAAGTACTTGAATACTTTGCATTTAGGCAGTCAGCATTTATATGTTCATGCTTTTTTTTTTAATAAAAAGACATTTCTGTTTATTGTTTTCAAGTGCACTTTATATTCGTGTTAATTTGTCTATTAAAATGGAATATGCAATCTTGTATATCATTTACAATGAGAAACAAAATTTCGAAAATGAATTTTGTGTTGTTTTTTAGTGGTGAGGTAGGAGATACTGGTGATGTAGAATAGTATACCTATAAAAGAGATTAAAAAATGATAAGAAAAAAGATAGCTACAACATTATTTAAATAAGAAATGAATTGAAATATTTGTTCAATAAACATTTATTGAACTTACTGTGAGATAGGCACTACTTTAATCTCTAGACTATATTACTGTTAATAAGGTGGTTGTAAATGTTAGCTTTATGGCACATACTTTTCTAATGGCGGAAAAACAGACAAAATATGTGAGGTGTCCATGATGTTAGTTACTTATATGTCAAAGAAAAAAATAAAGCAAGGAAAGGAAGTTGAAAGAGTGGAGGTTGCTCTTTTTCTGTGGTTTGTTATTCACTAGGGTTTATGCTCTGAACAGAGCTGTACAAGTCCAGAGAGATGGTGTTCAAGATAGAGTGTCACTGACTCAAGGATGCCTTTCCTCTTGTCTTTTCTTGCACCTTGTTTACAGTGCATCTCCCCATTTGGAGGCATTCCTGTTTCATTAAAAGGCAAGAAATATGTTAGGACTCCTCTGTTGTGCTTAGAAGAGGACTTTTTTTTTCTGTGAATGGCAGAATTAGGGAAAACCATACATATTCCTTGCAGCTAAAGTGCTCATATATCTCGTTTGGTTTTTAATTTGTGGTAGAGATTAAGTGAGTAAATAATGGACATTGAGAACTGAGAAGAACTTAAATAAATCTGCTTTGTTTTATTTTGTTTTTTGAGACACAGTATCAAATTCAGGACCTCCTGCCACAGACTCCCAGGTGCTGTACTGGCTAGCAAGCATGCACTTTATTTTAATTTCTTAAATTAAAAAAAATACAAGTGCTAAGAAAGGTACATTTAAATTTTTAAATAGTTTATCAAGAAGAAAGAAAATAATGTTGAGCTAGTTTTTTTTTTTTTTTAAATCTTAGGAGTCTAGATCTTCTGCCCACCTGTATAGGTTCATTTATAGACTCAGCATATATTAACTGAGTAGGCAATGGCAATGTCACACAGAGAATAAGGGGAGGCAATGTACTTTTATCTCTGTTCCTGAAGAATGTGTACTGTAGGATGGGAGAGGAAGTGTAGAAATGACCTTGACCTTAATCGGGCGATACCAGATAAAGAATCTAGCACATTTCTGGGAATATAGTATATGTAGCACCTGTAAATGCCAGTATTGATTTTTGAGTAAAGTAGTTAGTCATTCAAGAGAAATACAGACATTGTATTGAAGATGTGGGGATTCAGTGATGTTTGACCTGATTTTTTTTTTTTAGGAATGTGCTTATGGAAACTTGAAATGGACCTGAGAGATTGAATTGGATGTAAAATTTCCCTGACTATGGGGAGATTGCTTTATGACTTAGTTTACTATTTTTTTTTTGAAGTAAGACTACACAGGGTGTCCATAAATATTTGTTGACTCAATGAATAAAGGAAAAAGACAATCATAGGGAGAAAAAATTGCAAGAAAGAACATGCCAGAGACAAGGAAACAGGGAAATTTAGGAACTCCAGCAGTAATTCAGTCAGCTAAAGAATGGGTTAGTGCAAAAGAAGGGGAGATTTTGGTAGGATGTAGGTCAAACCCTGGGGTCCTAATTGCTGGCCCAAGAAGGAAGGAGGTTCAGTTGTTTATACCTGTGCTATTGAACTAGGAGGAAGCTGTGGTAGCCTCAGGTAAGGAGAAGGAGTATCAGAACGTGATGTAATTAGGAACTCATTTCAGGTGACCGTAGGGACTAGAGAGACATGTTTGCAACGAAGTGAGATTTTAAAGGCCAAATTGGCAGCATGAAGTAGTTTTGAATGCCTCCTTTTGCTACAGGTGTCTTCCTAAGAAAATGAAAGCATCAAATCACATTTACTGGATTAACTTTTCTGAGAGAGTTTAGTGCTCTCTAATTTATTCTCCTAAGAGCCCTACAAACATCATACAAACAAACAAAAAGATCAAGTAAATGTTTTACATTAGCTCTCAGGTAATTTACAACAGTTCAATTTTATATACTATAAACATATTTTTATAGCCTCTTTGGGTTTTTTTTTTTGTGTGTGTGTCTTCTGTGCTACACACACACACATACACACACTGAGGAAAGACAAATACCATATACTAGTTACTTATTGATGTAGCATCTTCCTTTAGTTTTTAGCCCGATGATACTGTGTTGATTTTTTTATATGAAAATTCTTCATGATCATCAGGCTTATAAAGTGGTTTCTAAAAAGCATTTCAGTGAGATTTTTTCTTTTGAAGAAACATGTAGAATAGTAATGCTGTTTTAGCTTTTATGTAGAACAATACATATTTGTTAGGAAAATAATTCTTTAGAGAAGCCATCTCAGCTTTTGTCTTTTTGTATCTAGCAGAGAGAGTCGAAGTGTATGATATGCACCATTCTTTTCCTTCAGAAGGATAGGCCTTATTAACACATGTGTAAGTAGATAAGATCCTATCTGAGACTTTTGCCTTTCTGAAGTGAGTAACTTGTACAAGATCCTTTATTTATTTCGGCTTGCCTATCTGAACTATGAAGCTTGTCTGATGAAATGATCAGGAACATTTTTCTAGAAGTGATTTCCTGTGACTTCTGTGAGAGCTGCAGGGGGAGGGCTTTCCATAAATATGGACAGTGTGTAATTTTATAGTATCCAGATGATTTTCTGTCCTTCAGAAGATCCTGATTTGTGCTTTGTTTCCCCCAACGGGAGCCTGAAAGACTCATGTTTACTTTAGCTGCAGAACATTGGGCTTTTCTAAGCAGAGTGCATGGCGCATGGAAGACGCCCCAGTACATAATTGCTGGGTTTGTTTCAGTTGTGAGAGACATTAGTGTGTTGAGGGATTCCTCTTGGGCTTGTCTGGTCCTCTGTTCATGCTAGAGAAGCAGTTGAAACAACCCTTGCTGTATTCAGAAGGAAACTCTCAAATGGATGGTCACACAAACCATTATATTTACTGAATGAACATTTATTGAGGTCCTGCTACTGGCCCAGCAGGCATGATATTAAGCCCTGGGTATAAAGTAAATACAAATATACTCATACCAGCTTCTGTGAGGGAAAAGGGCACTAGGGACTAGGAGCAGATACATCTACTCCACTATTACACACAGGAAAGGAAAGTATAAAATCACACTATTGTCCTTTAGTCTAAGTTTTTATTTTTGTTTACTTTTTTTTAAGACAGGGTCTCACTGTGTAGCCCTGGCTGTCCTGTTACTTATTATGTATACTAGGTTTTCCTTGAATTTATGGAGATCCACCTGCCTCTGATTCCTTTAGTAGAGGGACTAAAGGCATGCACCACCACACTTGACGAAGTTACTGTTAAAATAATGTCTTAAAAAGTTCAAATACTAAAAAAAAAATTATTCCATTTTCTTCTCCTTTACCTTGAGTTTATTTCTCTTGGTTTCTTCTATGTCATTTGTCTTAACCTAGCCTGATGGGAGCCAAGGAAATTTGCAATCTTTTATGTATGACCTTGCAGCTCCAATCATTTAGAGATCTATAGATTAAAGCTTCCTTTAGTCACATTTGCTGAGTAGTAAAGGCCTCATTTTACACACTCTGTAATATCTATATTTCATTTGATTCCATAAGGAAAATACTTCAGACATTTGATTTTGGACTATCAGAGTTATATCTGGTTGTTAAAGATTTGCTAACTTCGCTTAGCTTGCGTATATACTATTCAGGAATGAAAGTATGACTTATTTGATATTTAGATATCCCACTAAAATGAGTAATAGGCATTTCTCATTGTCTTGTATTGATGATAGTAATTATTACTGTTGTTGATTATTAAGGAGTATGTACGATAAGTATTTATTTACTTAATAGTTTGTCATCTCATGAAACTCAGTCTGGCCTCAGATTTGCTGTATAGTCAAGCATGATCTCAAACTACTGATCCTTCTGTGTTTTCTTCCTGATGTGTGCTATTGTACCCCATTTTATGTGATGTTGAGAATCAAAACCAGAGCTTTCTTCTTGGTAGCACTCTGCCAACTGAATCCCTCTTCCATTCCTATGGCAGAACTTTATATAATTTAATTTAAACTTATAATAGCATTATGAAGTAAATACTGTACCCCACTATGACTGGAAAATAATATCCATGTAGGTGTTTCTATACTTCAATATTTGAATTCTGTTTGATCTGACCCTAGAGTCTAAAAGTCAGTGACTAATATTCATACCCTTTGCTTCTAAGAAACAGTGGCTAAAATCCAAGTCTATATATTTTTAATACATAGGCCAAAGAGCATATTGAATAGGTGAGGGTCTGCAAAAGACTTTTTAATAGACTGGTAGGGCAGGGTGCAGTGGTGTACTCCTTTAGTCCAGGAACTTGCCAGGCAGAGGCAGGTGGATTGATGTCTGTGAGTTTGAGGTGATCTGATCTATAGTTTTAATAAGTTCCAGGATGGCCAGAGCTGTTATGCAGAGAAACATTTTTCTTGAAAATACAAAAATAAATAAATACACTTATAATCTCACTTATTTTTTGGGTACACTATTGTTTTTTTTTTTTTAAGATAAAAGGTATAATTATTTACTCAGTTTAATTTATTCATATTCTATTACTTCTTTTGATTTGTTAGACATTAATTCCTGACTCTAGTTAGTCTTTTGTATCTGTAGGTCCCACATCTTTACAATGATTTAACCACAGATAGAGAACATTTCTGGGGGAAAATTGCAATGGCACAAAACATGTAGCAACTTTATGTCTTCCCATTATTCTGTATATGCTTAAGTGGTATTGTAATTACTTGGATTGTATTATAAGCAGTGCTGAGATATGAAACATTTAAGATATTATGGGGTATATGAAAACATGACATCATTTATATAAAGGATCTAAGTGTTTGAAGATCTTGATATCTACAGCGGGTTCTTGAACCAGTCAGTTCCTTGTAGATTCTAAGGAGTTACAACATACATTTTTTAGGTTTCTGTGTTTGACTGTTGTTTCAGGAGAATGACGGTATTTTAGTTATATGATTTTTTTCGTGTGTGTGTGTGTGTGTGTGTGTGTGTGTGTGTGTGTGTGTGTGTTGTGTGTGTGTGTGTTTTGCCTTCAATAACTCCAACAGCTTCTTTTGAGACAGGGTCTTTCATTGGCTTAGAGCTCATCAATTAGCCTAGCCTGACAGTCTAGCAAGCCACAGGGGTCATTCTTTCTCTTGTTGGGGTTATACACTTGTGTCATCATGCCCAGCATTTACACATGGGTTCTGGGAGTTCAAACAGAGGTCCTCATGTTTGTGAGGTAAGCACTTTACCAACCAAGCTATGATCTCTTATGATTAAATTTGAAAAAAAAATTCACTTATTTGATGGGTGGGTGTACATATAGAGGTCACAGGGTACATATAGAAGTCACAGGACAGCTTTCTTAGGAGTGTTCTCTCCTACCTTGTGAGTTCAGGTGTTCAGGCATTGTGAAAAGCATCCTGATCTTTGCCTGCTTTAAAAGCAGTTAGTTTGTCTGATGGCTGTCTGTGTGGTTTTATCTTCTGGGTTGGGAATACCCTAACTTGCTAGAGACAATTTCCTTTGAAGCTCTGAGAGGTAAGAATAGATGGATAAATGTTGGAGGTGTTAGAAATGCTCTTGAAAACTAGATAATATATGCAAATATTTTATGTCAATTAAAAATTCAAAAATTAAGGAAAGGAAAGATGGTGTGGAACTAAGTCTGTGGGTGGACAGTGCAAGTATACCACGCCTGCGCAGAGTGCTTTCATGAGGCCTTTGCATCCACTGCAACCACTACTTCCAATTTTTCTTTCCCATACTAACTAAATCTCTGTATTTCATAGAGTATTTTTGGTGAGAAATAATGTAATGCAAATGTTTGAAGATGACTTTGTCTTTACATGGAAGTCTACATTTGAGATCTTAGACTCCCTAAGTTTACCTGCTTTGCAGCAGCCCACCTTTTTCTGTTTGCATGCCATCTGTTTTGAGCCCAAGATCTGAGAACATGATAAATGGACCAAATACTATAGTGCCTTTGGGATATTTTTCTTGAAGTTGCCCCTTGGTTTAAAGTTTTAGCTGTACCTAGCTCCTAGAGGAATTTCTAGGTTGCAAAGGAAAGAATGCACAGAAGGCAAGATAATCCACCAAGTAGATTTTTTTATCAAAAACCCTAGCTTGTTTACTTTTCAAGAAATTATGTATCTTTCTGGTAACATCACTGCTATGATCATAAAAGTCCAACAAAAAATATTCATCAAAGAACAAAAATGGAACTCAAATTACTATCACATCCATGTTTAAGAACATAGTCTGAGTTTTGGAAATATAGCATTGCTGGTCTAGAAAGATGAGTTATATAAACTTCAGAGAAGAGCATTTGTAAGTTCTGGGAGGTACGGTACCAGGTGCTAAAGACATCTCATGTTTCAACCTGTGACAATGTGGATAAAGTAGCACAGGGTTTTCTTTTTACCTCAAATTCTTAATTTCTTAGGGTCTTAACATTTTCTGGACAACATTTTCTGGACAAGTACCCACCTCACCCCCTCATGCTGACAGTCTTAAATGTTAGGCCCCACATATTGCCAGAGGATGTAAGAGAAAATCCATATTTCCACAAAAATATTACCTAAGTTAATTTGTCATAGAAAATTATTAGAATGTAATTGTTGAATGGGATACACTGGATTTTTTCTGTAATCCTTTGTGGTGTCAGAATCAAGAAAGCCATGTTCTTCTTCAACAAATCCTCTTGTCTGCACTGTGAGACTTGAGTACTGACCCTGGTGGCTCAGGAATCTACAGAGTCACTATTTCCTGCGCTCTGACACTGTATCATTGTTTACCCACCAGGACCAGGACTTTGCTTTGTATTTTAGAAAACTCAACAGGTGCTAATTCAACAGGTTTGTATGTTTATTATTATATATGAAAATCATTCATGTTGGCTGTGTTATTTTAGTGTACGTATATGTTTATTCTTTTAAACTCTATGATGTTTAAATGCTGGCCTTGAGCCAGGACCATTTTGCTTAGTACACTTTCAGGACCCTTTTTTGTGGGGCATATTAACCATAAATGTCAGATGTCTTGAAGCTTTATAGTTATCTGGTAACTTTCTGCAATTATTCTTATAATTAACGGAGCCAGTGGGCTGTTGCATGGTCTGACTCTTTACTGACTATAGATGTGTGTATGCATAATATATGTATAATACACATATGTATATATATTATGTATGATTTTTCTTAGCTGCTGTTGTTTTATTTTTATTAAAAAAGATACATTAATCTTTATTTTACATGTTTGGGTATTTTGTTGCATCATGTGTGTGTAGTGCCCATGGAGGCCTGAAGAAGGTGTCAGATCTGGAACTGAAACTACCAACCAAGGGTTGTAAGCCTCCTTGTTGGTGCTGGGAACCAAATCAGGGTCCTCTGTAAGAGCAACAAATCCTAACTGCTTAGCCATCTCTCCACCTCTCTGTTTTCATTTCTTAAGAGATTAAGAAACTTACATTAAGGTATATCAAGTGATAATCCTATAAAGATAAATACTAATTTACATTTCTAAAAAAGATAATTTACATAAAATAACTGAGACAGATGTTAGAAAACTTTTAAGACTCAAGCATCTTTGGATAGATTCTGGTAAGTTTGAAGTCAGATACAGATTAATCTTTGGATATTTTAGTATTCTAATTCCCAAAATTTTCTATTAAAATTCTTTAATGGCAGATGGAAATAAATTCATGTTTTTATCAAGTGAGGGATCATGGCTTATATTTGCTACCATGAACTCAGACTTACCTTTTTAGAATGTTTTCTCTAAAAATGTCCATTTGAAAATTGTTGTTTCATAATATGTGCCTCTTTTTTTCCCCAAATTAAGATAAAAATGACATGGTAAATGCATTGGTTTCTAAAATTTTGCTTATTTTTTCCTTAGTAGGAGGTCTCTTCTAACCTAGCTCACCTCAAAGTCATGACAGTTCTCCTGCCTCAGCCTTCCCGGTGCTGCCAAGAGATTGCATGCCTAGCTGAAATATATAGATACTAAAAATAACAGTGGGAGCAATAAAAGTACATATTAGATTTTAACAGAATCCTTCCTATTCTGTTAAAACACACTTCTGTTCTGTTACAGAAGTACTGCTTCAAATAATTTTCCAAGGAAATTGGTGTCCTAGGAATTCTACCTTCTTTTGTGGATTCCATCTTTTACACCACTTTGCATTCCCAAAGGATTGGTGTTGGACAGTGGCATGATTATTTCATTTTTCAGAATAATGTAGGTTTTATCAGTAAGAGAGTTGTGTAAAGTGACTGGGTACTTTAATGGGTTCTGTTTTTCTGATACTAGCTAGAGAGATTGAATAACATCAAGTAACTAAAACGCACAAAGTTCTAATTAGTCTAGTTGCAAGTAGTTTGTCAAGTCCTGTAATGAATCAGGAAGAATGTTTTTGAAGCTGATTTATTTTGTAGGCAAAGTGTTTTGTACATATCTGGGATCTACCATTTAATTTTTCAAACATCCAGAATCAGGATGACACTGTGTACTTTGATTTCTAATATGCTCACAGAACTCACTAATGGCTGCTATCTAGTCTTTAGTCCCCATTCTTGAATTCTCCATTGAGCACTGTCTGAAGCAACTGTGATAGAATTGTTACACCTTTCTTTTTCTTCATTATCTTTTAGGAAGTAGTTGTTAAAATCCTCTTCAGTAGAGACCAAGGTTTGGTTCTTGCATGTAGTAAAGTGGACCATCCCTGAAACCCAATAATAGATTGATATTAGTGGTAACTATGGTGTTCTGTAGTAAAGGTGCAAATGGATAGAGCCTTTGCTCAACACATTTGAAATGTGATCGCTGGTTAGGGTTAACAGCATCAGCATCTTCTATTAGTCATGAATATTCTCAAGTCTCCCACCAAGGTCCTGAGATAGAAACTCAAGGGGAGGGTAGTAACCTGTGGTTTAAAACTCCACTAGGTTATTGTGATTGGTGAGGAAATTTGAGAATGACTGATTTAGAAATGAGGGAAACATTGAGTTTTTCTGAAACCTAGCCCCTGGAAGATCCTTCAGGGAGCTTGGATGTATGCGACCATAGAGATACCACCAAGAAAAAGGGTTCTCACAGTACTCTGTTATGTGTCGTACATGGTTTCTGCGGAGCCGCCTCACTGAAGGCAAGGTGAATTTCCTAATTATCTGGGCAGAGTGCACCTTGTGCAGTTGGTAGCATTATGTACTCATAGCAGCTAGATGGTAGGCACACTGGCTATGAGTGAAGAGGGTCTGGATCGGGTATCACAGTCTCCATTACACTGAAGTAATGTAGTCATGGAATTTGCCTAAAGTCCCACAGCTAAGAATGGGATATGAATTCTGACAGCATCATTCCCTACAGCCTGTCATCCTAAACATTGGCTATACTGTCTGTTGTGATAAGAACCATCATAACAATAACTAAATGGCCATAATGAACAAGAGAAGACAGAGAAAAGATTTACATTCTATAGGGGAAGACAAATAGAATGGTTATTGTTTGGTTTTGCCTTGAAATGTAGGATAGGTTCTGGCTGGATATATGCGAGGCAAAAGGAAGAGCCTGAGAACAGGCCTTCTTTAGGAGTTCTTTCTGATATCACAAACAGCTGGACTCAGAATAAGCGAAATGAGCTACAATGCTGTCATTCAGTATTCTCTGTACTCAGAATATTTACTTTTCTTCCCCTCAAGAAACTAACTACACATATCTAAACTGAAACAACTGGAAATTCAACTAAATCTGAGTTCTTTGGTTTATCAGAAAGAAAATCTTAATCTCACTTTCTAGTTGACTCTATTTAGTATTTCTGATGGCATTATTTGTCATTTATTTTATTTATAAGTCTAAGTCACAGCATAGCAAGGGCCAGCAACAAGATGTTTTATAAAGCCAAATCAATTACTTATTTTGCAAAAAAAAAAAAAAAGGGAGGGGTGGGTGGAGGCAGGAGACAAAGTCCGGATGCTGCCTTGCAGGAGCTGGAAAAGAAACCTTTGTTTTCTTTCAACCACCTGATATGTATTTTTTTCATTTTTCCTTTACTGACTTAGAAATCAGTAAAGGGGTTAAATTCTCCCTCAATTTAATATACAAAATGTAACTTCAGTATTCATTTAGGTGATGTGAGTAAAATTGATCGGGAAGTTGAGACCAAGAATTGGAATCTTAGCTGATGTCAGTCTTCTCATTATTTTCATCCTCAGCAACTGTGTCATTAGCACTAGATGCTGACAATTATTGACTCAACAGTGAAGTCTTCTTTGGTCCACATATTGAACCCTGAATTCTGTCAGCATCTCCAGATACTTGTGGGATACCTTTACATGAAACACTGCTTGCCAATTTCCAGCCCTGAGCTTGAACTCAGTATGTTACTCTGTACTTTTGCACTCTGTGCCTGTGAGGCTCTACTGTCATGTAAAGGGAACTTAGGCAGCTAGCACCTTGGAAGGCTTCCCCTCCATTGGTCCCAACTTCAGTGTTGCTTCTTCTGAAATGTCTTTTTAATGTTTTTCATCTTTTCCCTTGTAACTGAGACCAAGTCCTAGTTTATCCCATATACTCTCTGCTTTTGTTTTTGACTCCTTTCTGGGTATTCCTGGTTTTCCTTCTTAAAATTTATTTATTCTTATTTTTAGGTACATTGGTGTTTTGCCTGAATGGATGTCTGTGTGAGGGGGTCAGATTACAGACAGTTGTGAGCTGCCTTGTGGGTGCTGGGAATTGAACCAGGGTCCTCTTGTAGAACAATTTGTCCTCTTAACCACTGAACCATCTCTCTAGCCCCATTTACACATCTGATTTCATATTAATTTTTCTACAGTGCAATCTGACATTCTTACCTCCCAGGATAAGAAGTTACTCATGAATTGCTCTCAGTCAACACTGAACAACTTTTTCCCCCAGAATTCTTCTAAAAGCCAAATAGAAACCCAGCAGAATCAACAGTTTTCTCACACATATAGCCACATCTCTAAAATAAAAAGCAGGGAGACTGAGTTGCATTGCTAATGTTTCCAGCATGCTGGTTTAGGGGAGTGCTTCTTGTTGGGGATATTCTTTGCATTATCAAATATTTAGCAGCATTTTTAACCTTTTCCCACTAAATGCTAGTATCACCTCACAAGTAAATATGTGTCTAATAGGTCTCACAGAGAGTAAAAGTCACTTCTTATTAAGGAGGCATTATGCTAACTATCTTAAGTAGATTGAGCCAAACATGAAAGTCAGATTGCATAGTACTGTGCTTGGAACACATTGTCTTGGCTATTTCAAATCTTACCATAACTTGACACAACCCTTAGGAGAACATTTTACCAATATCTAGCAAAAGTTGAAAACTGTAGGAATTCGTGTGTGTGTGTGTGTGTGTGTGTGTGTGAATGGGTTAGTTATAAATATACTAGTTTATATTATATAAATTATACAGCATTATACATATTATATAAGCACTATATAACATAATATATCATAATGATATATATACATTAGTTTTATATATACTAGCTATGTACATTATATATACATTTATATATCTATATCTATGCATATGTACACACACACTAGGTATATATATCCAGAGAAGCTCAGATGTTTGTGCAAAGACTATGCTTGTGGATATTTATAGTAGAATTACTTATAATGAATATCTGGGAATAGCATCAGTGGCCAGCAGCAGGGAAACAGGTCAGTCATACTGATTAATAGGATAGAACAAATGTACAGTTGTTAAAATGGACTCATTAGTATGAATAAGTCTGAAGAAGTTACATTAAAACTGCAGGCTAAGTTTTCATAATAGCTTCTGTGGGGTTTAGAAGAAACCCCAAAATGCTGTTATATTATTATTACTCAAGCAACTTCTTAGAAGGAAGGGATGAGGAAGAACGGGGCCAAGGACAGCAAGATGTAGGACTTCAGTTTAACTGATTTTTCAAAATGTCTGAATTCATGATTGTTCAGTTTGAGTGGCAGCTTCATGTATATTTTATGCCAGTTCTTTGTCGCCTTATTTTCCCAAATTGATTTTTGCACTTGCATTAATCTTTTCAAAAACATAAACTGAAGACTTTACAGTGTGGGTTGCTGTTCTTAAGTGCAGTTGTACCATGTCCTGAGAGGATTTCTAACCATGGATTTAGTTGTAAATGTTGAAAAAAGTAACTTCTCTGTTTCTTATTCACGTTTTTATGTACTAAGCCATGGCTTTATGATTCACTCCTGTACAAATGTGTAGATCTGGATTCTCACACATTGAAATAAACGCAGCTGTGTTTATTTCAGTGCGATTAGGTTCAAATAAACACACATGCAATCTCTTATGAGCATGAACCCGTAAAACACTTGTTGATTTGGTTCTGAAATTGTGTGCTCAAATAATCACACTTGCTTTAAGGGAAGTTTTGCCTTAATTGATGTTCATTGTCTTGGCCATGTGTTTTACAGAGGGCAGATGTGGAGTGCCCTAACAGAATAATAGTTCTTTAGAGTCTAAATCGTTGCTTCAGACTCATGTACACTTAATATGTTGGTGTTGTACCTATATAACATGAATAGTCAGTAAAGTATTTTGTGTTGTAGGTTTTGTTTTTAGATAGTGTAACTAAATAAAATATAATTTAAAATACAGATTTAATACCTAAAATATATTTGTGAATATATTTTAAAAAATATCAAGTGCTAAAAAAAGGGGGAAGATCTTTAAAGCCTGGGACCTGCTTGTTGCATAACCCAACTTACAAATCTGTATATTTAACACTTAAGATTTTAGAATGAAGATAGAAAAAAGTTCCATACCAAAAGAGTAATATTCCAATTTATATTTTTTTGAAATGGTAATAGGTAACCTGAAATAAATGAGTTAATAGCCTTCTATAGGATATTTTAATAAAATGCAGTATAACTTTCATGGAACCTATATTTGAGGTTATTATTTTTTATCAAATAAACTTGGTGCATACTATAACTATCAGTGTTTTTTTTTCCATCCTCCAGAATATGGGGGCGGTTTTTATGTGTGGTATTATGAAATTATTTAGGGAGCTGAAGTCTGTTTTTAACTTGAAAGTCTGAGCATTACTTTATTGTCCTTGTAAAGTTCTTTGATTCAGAAGTGTTAAGAGGCCCACAACCCTAGTCTATATATATGGTTTGTCTTTTCTGCTGGCTGGGAGGAGCTCAGGAGTGGAGTATATTTTGGGGGAGCAGATATTGAAGATACAATGCTTTGTTTGAGGGCTCAAGTGCTTGTGTCCTCAGGTGTCCCCTCCTGCCTTGCTTACCTGGGATCCTTGGGACGTGTTGACACCTTTTGGGAAGCCCATTGTGGCTTTCAGCTTCATCTCACAGGACCACACAGGCCACTTGGCTGTGGTAGATGTACAAATTTAACACAAAATCTGCATTTCTGTTAAGAAGTCTGTTTTCTTGCCAGTCATTTTGAGTTTTATTTTTTAGGAATTTTTATCAGGCATTTCAGAAGGTTAAATACCTTACATACCTCCCTGCAAAGTAAACTATTATAGAGAAAATAAAATAATATTTTTTTCTTTTGACAAAGATCAATGAATTTCACAGAAAATCATCCAGCTTATATTACCTAGTATTTAATCATTTATAAAATTATTTTAACTTAAAGTAAAAATCTTTTAATTGTTTATGTTCATATACCTCACCACTAGAAATAAAGTTCCATAGAAACAAGAACCTTTATTTGTCTGCGTTTACTTGCAATGCTTGCTGAAGGGCTAGAATGTACTAGACACTCGCTATACAAGACGAGAATCTTTTAAAAATTGTTTCCATTCTTGATGGCTTGTAAACAGCTCCTGTGCTATATTTATTAGAATCCTTTCAATGGCTTTTCCTCATATCACTTAACATAAGAAAAGCAGAACATAAGCACCGTTTCCCTTTGCTTTGTTTTTGTTTTTGTCTTGTTTTGTTTTGTTTTTGAGCTTTCTCTATGTAGCCTCTGCTGTCCTGGAACTCTCTTTGTAGAGCAGGCTGGCCTTGGTCTTGGAACTCTGCCTGCCTCTGCCTCCTGAGTGCTAGGATTAAAGGTTGTGCCCTGCTTCATTTCCCTTTAATTTCACAAATGTAGTTACTATCAACCTTTTTAAAGCTTTTGTTTTCTGATGTGTGAAATGTAGTTTGAGTTTTACAATAGCCTATGAAGCTGAACACTCATCTGTTTATTGGACAGTTTTGTTCCCGGAAAGTATGGGCTTATATATCCTTTGCTCACTTTGCCTTTTTCCTCCTCCATAGTCTGTAGAATCCTTCTTTGTCCATGTAAGTGTGCATGTGTGGATATTTTTATGTGGCAAAGAGGCATCTTCAACTCCTTGTATGAACTAACAGGTGTTTTCTTTCAGTTGGAAGCAAATTTTTATTTATTACATGCAGAAGTTTTTTGAGATGATGTTTGAACTTATGTGTTCTTACATCAATGTTTCTATTTCTGTGGAAATATAAGCTTGATAAATAGTTTAATAACACCTCTTGCCATCTGATGGTACACACTCACTTTGTTCTTAATTAATCTTATGCACTTTAAAACATTTATCCACATAAATGTAAAATTACTTCCTGAGTATAAATATTATAAATAAAATTATCTGAATTACATGGAAATTAATAGAATAATTTGAAGAAAGCTGTCATAAAAGGACTGACTTTCTGGGGACATTCATTCCATTATTCAAGTTTTCTCTTCCAATCTCAGGATATCTCTTCTTCAGTCTTACACGTCTCTTCTCTGGTTTATCCTCATATACTTATTTTGTTGTCATGATGAAAGGGATCTGTGTATAGTCATATTTTCTCATTGCTTATTCTATTTGATTAAAAAGAGCAACCTCGTAGACTCTTACTACTATTACCTGCTAGATGGGTGACTGTGTCTATCTCTTTTTGTCTCTCCTTATAGAAAGCTGAGACATTATAACTAATGACTTTTATACTGTCCTATTCAATCTTTTGCTTCTTGTTTGGTTAATTCAGTCATTCATATTCAAGTGTGGACTATCCTGAGTTACATATTTTGACTATGAAATACTTATATCAGTATTATGCACAATATTTTGTTTTTAAAATATGTTCCCTTGTCTGCCAGTAGTGGCACACACATTTAATCACAGCACTCTGGAGGCTGAGGCAGAAGGATATCTATGAGTTTGAGGTCAGCCTGGTGTACAGAGCTAGTTTCAGCACAGCCAATACTGTTGTTACACGATGAAACTCTGCCTTGAAAACCCAATCCCTGTGTGTGTGTGTGTTTGTGTGTGTATGTATGTGTGTGTGTGTGTGTGTGTGTGTGTATGTGTGTCTGTGTGCATGTGCATGTTGTGCTTGTTTGTTTTGTAGAACATTTGTACCATGTATAGGACATTTTGACTTATCTTTAGCTAAGAATATTTAGATGAATGTATGTTACAGAAAATTTGCTGATCTGATGATGCTATTTTCTTTGACTCTGCTAATGGATGAATTCACTCCCCTAATAAGTTTTATGCTGTTAACTATCCTTACATTTCTGACATAAATGAATTTTATGCTATTCTTAACAGAAAACTTTACTCTTTTAAAATTTGTATTTAGGAATTTTACATCTATCTTGAAGTGCTATTAAAAAGTAAATTATCTTTGCTATTCTTACTGGTTCTATATAGGCATGTGTGAGTCTCAGGATAGTTTTCTATAATCTTCGTATGCTATGGAAAAGTTTGGTTAAAGTGGGAATTATTCATTTTGAATGTTTATTATAACTTCTTTAAAATTACTCCAGGACTCATACACTGCCTTCAGCATGTGTATCATTGACAACTGCTTTTAGTTTTCTCCTGTGGTTAGATATTGCTGCCTTCTCTGCCTTTTCTCTGGTCAGCTTCAGTAAATTATATTTTCTGAGCAAACTTTTCAGTTTCCATAAGCTTTAAAGTTTTTGGGAGAAGGTTCTTCTTAGAGTTTTCTTCTTACATATATTTTCTGTGTCTAACTTTTGTTCTTCATGCATTTATTAGATTTATTTGCCTTAGTTTTTTTCTCTTTTCCTCACTTTATGTTTTGAAATAATTTATTATTAAAGTTATTTATTATTGTTCTCTGAGAGCCATTTGATTATTGTTACCAATGATCAGGATCTGGGTTAGTGTTTTCCAGATTCTAGCCCTCTTATTCAAGGAATTAGAATAAAAGCTAACACATTGTGCAAAAGAAGTAAAGAAATTAATTTCAAAGTGAAATAGAAGTGCAGATCAGAAAGAAACACATCACATGAATTGCACGAATGGGGGTACTCCAAGGCCCTGAGGTTATTGCCAGGGCACTTCAATTTTATATGGCTCAAAGGAAGAAGAAATTTGGTTAATAGGAATGTGGGAATATATTGTATATTTAATAAAATCAGTCTGGAATATCAGAGAACAAAATCACCCACAGTCAAGTTGTGAGGATCAGAGAGAGAGAGTGATTGCTCATACCTTTAATCCCATCACTCAAGAGACAGAGATATTTCTGTGTTTCTGTGAGTTCAAGGCCTAACAGCCAAGCAATAGTAGTAGCTCACACATTTAATCCTAACTCTAAGATACAGGGTTGATCCAGAAGTGAAACAACTGGGTAGGGATGATATTTAAAACAGGAGGAGGCAGACATTCAGGCATTCTGTGGAAGAAACCATCCAGGCTGAGGACTCTCGAAGATAGCATTGACCCTTGTTGGCCTGAAAAGTTGACAGGGTGAGAATTGACTGTGATCTGTTTTCTCTCTCTGATATTCCAGGCTCATTTTATTAAATATACAATATATCACCACTTAGAGACTTTAGTTTGGGTCATTCTTTGTTTTGACTGACAAGACTGGGTAAAGCTGGCCTTTCTTCATATATTTCTTCCCATTATGCATCTGATTTCAATTATGTGCATATATAGAAATCTGTAGGCATAAGATGAGAAATGGGATGTTCTTCCTAAAAATTTACTTTAGGGTACATTTGCCTTATTGCACATGTACCAAAACCAGTTCAGGCCAGAACACCTTTTCTGCGCTCTACCTGGATACAAGTGGAGAACCATTTAATAGAATATCAGTTTGGTGGTCCTTCAGGGGAAGAGAAACTTATGCCAGTGTTCAGTGCACAGTTTGCATGCACCTGGATGCAGGTGGGGATCCTAAATTGCTAAGAGGTTTCTAGATACATTGTTCGGAGAGGATTATGTGTGCAATTGTTCTGGTGAGGGTTCTAGATGCTAAGTGCATTGTTAGAAGAGGGATGTGTGCATAGCCCCAAACAAATGGAGTACAGCTGACTATGATTTATCAAGCTGTTAAGCACTATACATTTGTTTTCTTTATATATTTCAGAGCTATACTGTTACTCATGGAGGAGTCCTATTGGCGGGTAACCTTTTCTGGTGGTTTTCTTCTTGGTCCCTCTGTTTCTTTTGTCTGTATTCTTTGGCAGTATTGTTTCACCTTCTTTCTTGTTGCATTTGTCTGCCTTACATTTCACATACCAGAATGTTCAACTTTGTGTGCCGTCTTAGTTTGCATTTGCTTTATGGCTCTAGACACAGCTGATCTGAACTTATTTCAGAAGTTGACCTTAGGACTAGTACTAGTTAGTTGTATTTATGGTTGTAACTATAATTTGTTTATTTCTTCTTCTTTTCATCCTTTTGTTGAGATGCTCAGTTTCCTTAAACTTGCTGTTCATTTGCTGTTTTGATTTGTATGGTGTGCATTTCTTTGCTATTTTAATATTCACATTTAATCTTTTTTTTTCTAACAATGTAAGAGTCATAGATGTCCGTAGTTTTTGAAATGGGAGTAGTTGGGATGTATTCTTCTTTCCCTCTGCCCATTTCTTGAACATCTTAGGTTGATAAGGATAGGAAAGGTCCCCCCCCAACACGTTAATAAAGGGGAAAATCTGGATTTTCCACTCCACAGTTCCTCCCTTCTCTCCTCTCACCCCATCTTTACTGAGACATTTTCAGCATTACCTGTTCATCTGTTACTAAAATATTTCCTTTGATTCCTCATGAGTACATTTGTTTTCGCCTTTTTCAGTCAACATTGTGTGGATGTTTCACATGGATCATATTTTGTTTGTTTGTTTGTTTTTGTTTTATCAAGACAAGTTTACTCTTGGTAGCCCTGGCAGCCTGGAACTCCATCTGTAGACCAGGCTGGCCTCAAACTCACAGGGTTCTGACAGGTTGTGGATCATGCTCTTTATTTTATCAAGTTGTTAAGTGTCCTGTTTTCTGATAATGTCTCTCAAGCGTCTCTGTGCGCATGTGGAATTGCCATCAGGTGATGGAAATAGACGTAATGTCTGTACCCCAGCTTTCCTCTTTTTACCTTTTATTCTTTTCTTTATCGATTCTATCTGTTGTGTGGGTGTGTGTCCACAGCATTCATGGGGATGAATGGCTAGTTTTTTAACCATTTGGATTACAGGGGAGGAATTCTGTTTGTTGGGTTTGGTGGCAAGTGCTTTTTCCTGCTGAGCTATATTGCTGACCCTTTAATTTAATTTTTTTTTTGTTATTTGTATATGTGTTGTTTGTGTGGGATGGGGGCACAGGGTATAGTGAGTATGTGGAGGCCAGGGGGCAATTTTGTGGAATCAATTCTCCCCTTCCACTTTTAAGTAGGTTCCAGGGATGGATCTCAGCTCTCCAGGCTTGCATAGGAAACACCTCCTCACTGACCCAGTCCTTGGCCCAGTGGGACTCACCAATTTACTCTTCTGAGGTGTTCCATTGTTTACTCATTCTGTTTAGTTCAGAAAATACTTTCTTCATCTCATCTCAGTTTTTAATATTTTTCCTTTTTTTTTTTTTTTTTTCTTTTTGGATCTCCTTTATCGAGTTCAATGTTCTTTTTATGGCCATTCATAGGTTTTTTGAAATCTATGTAAAATATGCATCTGATAAAAGCAATAAGTATATAGGTCCCAGCAATCACACACAAGTGCATTCTTGCTGTGTTCCTGCCATTTACCTGTGTTATAGCTGCTTGCTTGATATGTGGCTTTGAGTTTGATTTTTAGCAAAGTTGTTATAAAAATGCTATTTTCCTGTACTTTAAGAGTAAATTTCTCTAATAATAATAATATTAGGCAGCTTATTAGACACTGTGTTCCAGGAGCTGAATTAGGCTAATTTTCTGACATGTCATCTCACTTAATGCCTCTTTTCCTTACAAGAAGTTTATTGCTGTGGCAGTTTCTCAGTGTCTTGCTTGTTCCCTTGGAACCAACTGGTCCTGTCACTCTTATGAAAAAAGTTTACTACAAGAGCAAATCTCTCATCTCTGACTGTCTTGTTTGTCTCCCAAGTTTAAAAAGGTTATCAGTGTTTTTTTTTTTTTAATTTATTTTTTTTTTATCAGTGTTTTCAATAAAGGTGTTTAGCCCACCTTGATGATCTAAATTTAAAGACTTTTGAAAACCCACATTTTCTGCCTACTTTGTGGATATGTGGGATGTATGTATGCACAAGAGTACATCTTATAATCCACTGGGTAGAGTTCTTTGTGTGTGTGTGTGTGTGTGTCTGCCTGCTGCCTGCCTGCCTGCCTGTCTTTGTGTGTGTGTTTAAACCACTAGGTGGAGTTCATTAGTTGTCTAGATACCACTGTGCAGTTATTCCGGCTTGCTATTGACTGTACATGACTTTTTCTGAAATGACAAGTGTGATTATTTTATGAAGAAGTTATCTTGTACATGAGAATTATTTGTAGCGTAGAAATATAATATTTTCATTATGGTACTTAAAATGTGCAGATATTCCGGAACAGAACATTGTATGCTGATAACCATATCTGACCTACTCCTGAATTGTTCCTAACTTTAGTATTTAGATAATTCTTTCTTTGGTCCTCAAAAATTTGTTGTGAATTTGTTACATGTATCTTTTAAAATAGACAAAAAATTAAAACTTTTTCTGTTTAATACCTTGTTTGGAGACTGTTGGTGAATATTAAAGACTATTGTACCAGTATTATCACCCTTTAGAGAAGTCAGAAGTGCCTGGAATGGATGGAGAAATTCTTATATGTTACAGTAATTGTATATTAGTTAGCCTTTATAGATAAATGCTTTGTAAATGTAAGTAAACTTTCAAAATGTTGTTTTTTTATTTGAAGCATTCTGATCATGACTATGTTTACACATTCTCTTTTTAAAGGTTAAAATTAACATCAATATGCTATAATCATTTCAGTGTTTAGTATACAGACATATAAACTGGTTGATTTTAAAACTAACATTTAAATTATCAACCATTCAATAAAAAATTATGTCTATTGAAGTATTCCTAGGGAAAGCAATCTTTTTCTTTACACATATTTACCTGTCTTGTTACATTAAAATGCTCATTTTAAAGAACATAATACAGCCAAAAATGTTCCACTAAATGATGTTAAGTGAGTCACCCTTTTGTTAATTTTGTCCTAGGAAGCAGTCTGTACCTTTATCTGATTACCACTGTATCAATACATTTGCTTTCTTGTGTCTTTAAAATTTTTAGTGAATTTGAAATTAATGTTCTTAATATTATCCCACTTTAAACAAATTAGCCAAGTGAAAACAATGATATTATATCCCATCTTACATCCTTGTGAGAATGAGATCATATTCACAGTAATTAACTTGCATTAATGCAACTGCTTCTCAGTGATCCAAAATTATGATCCTTTAATATGTACCTAGGCTAATTTAGACAATATCGGACAAGAAACAGATAATTATATTTAGCAGGATTAAGAAGCATTCTTAAAGATTTAGTTAAATCATTTGTATTTCAACTCAACATTTCTTTAAGTACAAATAATAAAATGTTAAAAAAGTAGACATATACATGTGTATATACATATACATGTGTATATACATATACGTATGTATATACATACAACATGATCTCGTTCCATTAACTATTTTCAACATATTTTGTAGAAAATATGTAGTTTTGGTCATATGGGATAATCATAATTTAAAATTTCTCCCATATTCATAAGAATGGTTATATCTTTTAAGATTACATATTTCTGTTTTGATTTATTTATAGTTACCAATTACTGAATCCTTAGTATGAATTAAGTACCATAAATAATTAAAAAGTTCTCAGAGACTATATTACTTATTTTTTTTGGAAAGCCACAAGGAAATTGTGACTTGAAAAGTAAAGTAACTAATCCAGGATCTAGTACCTAATAAAGGTCTCAACTTTATTACCCAGTAGTCTCTTGCTCACAATTCACCTAATAAATTATGTTTGAGTACTTAGTATTTCATTATTTGCAGTGTGTCAGCTTTAGCTAGACTTGTTTTGAAACATAATTTCAAGGAAGTATATATTATTAATATATTAAGTATTAATTAAGTATTAATGATTGTTAAAAATCCAGATGAGGAGCAGGGGAGAAGGGTCAGTCTGTAAAGTGATTGTTGTACATACACAAGGACTCCAGTTTCCATACAAAAGAGGAGGAAGAAAATAGGCAAGGCTGCTCAGACTGCAATAGAGGAAGACCCTTGCTGTCATCTTTGGCCTCCACATGCACATCAATGTGCACACACAGGAACATGTATGCATCACACAAAATGTCTAGGTGAGTCTTTGGAAGTTATTAAGGATAAGGATCAACCGTACTGGTGGTATTTCCAATAGCTCAGTGTTGCCTGTGATTAAATACCGCAGATTTAAAGTAAGGGAAGTTCTTTGTTGGCAGCTTAGTAAATAAAATTGGGAAGATATGGCCAGCCATATTTACAATTAAACTTTTAAGTCACCATCATTAACATAAATTTGATATGAAATTGAGTGCCTAAGAATACTTTTTGAGTCCGTGGCATATGTCTTTCTCAATGATATGAAATTTTTTTAGTCTTTAGAGTAACTCAAGGCTGTAGAGGGCACTGTGAGCCAACTCAAGCATTCTTGGGGTAGGGAGGTAGCATTGTAGTTGCTGTTTTCTAAGTTTCCACTCAGGTCTGAGACCCACGTATCTGACCACTGTCAGAATTGTTTCGGACTTAAAAACGAGATAAAATATAAGGCATGTTAGAACCAAATTATAACTCAAACAGGTTAATTTCCCATTGTTTTCCTTCACCTTTCCTCATGTCATAACTCTGAAGATATAGACTATTTATTTGTATAACAAATTGTGAACCATTACTAAATTTGGATAATACTTTAAATACTAGGTAAGGTTCATAAGACATTCATTCTTTATTCCTGGTTAGTTTGAGAATCTAAGGTTTGCCTGATCTTGAATATCTAGGGTTTTTGTTTTTTTTTTTTTTTTAGAAAATGTGACATTTCTGAACTAAATGTTACTCTGTATTTTACAAAACTTGTCTCAATCTCAGTATTCTTTTCATTTAGGAAAGGGCAGACTGGGCTGCACAGTAAGAGCTAGTCTTGTAAAAAATCAAAATCAAGGGGGCTGGAGAGATGGCTCAGTGGTTAAGAGCACCGTCTGCTCTTCCAGAGGACCAGGGTTTGATCCCCAGCACCCACATGGCAGCTAACAACTGTCTGTAGTTCCAGTTCCAGGCAAACACCAAGGCAAATAAATAAATAAATAAAGTTTAAAAAAAAATCAAAATCAAAATGTATGTATCTTTCATGATCTACTGATGTGACATTGGGCATTGTACTAGATTCATTGGTAATACTGTCTAATTTAAATAATTCTAGTAGGCATGTGACCTTTGAGAAATATGCTTTCTCAAAAGTTTGTTAAACAGTTGCTTAGTAAGGCTTTAAAGTGTTGATAAATGCAGCATTTATTTAAGATGGGAATGCTGGCTCCAAGACTTTCTTGTATGTTTGACAATTTTAAGTGTGATGAGGAAAGAAAAAATGAGATGAGAATCAGGAAAACAAAGTTTAGAAAAAGAATAGAACAAACCAAATGTTATGTGTAATGCTGTCCCATCCATACTCCCATTTGGTTTTCACAGCCACCTGTTGTTAGTATATCTACACAGATGTAGATGAGAGAATCCTGAGGCCTAGGCAGTGCCAGGGAAACACTGGAGTGGAAGTGATTTATGAATTTGAAGACTGCAGTGGAACCCAGTCCTTTTGAGATTGTTATATAATTGTTGAATGATTTTTTTGTATATTTAATAATCAAAACACTGCCTGTGTCTTTCAGAGTAACTTCCTTAAAAAGATTTATTTTATTTTTAATTGTGTGTGTGTGTGTGTGTGTGTGTGTGTGTGTGTGTGTGTGTGTGTGTGTATGGGTCAGGGTATGTGCAGGTCAGTGCAGGTGACCATGGAGGCCAGAAGAGAGCATTGGCTCACCTGGAGTTACAGGTGGTTTTGAGCCACCTCATATGAGTGCTCAATGAACTCTAGTTCCCATAAGAATAGTATGTGCTTTTAATCATTGAGCTATCTCTCTAGCTTCTACTTCCTTTTAACTAGAAAATAGGCTACCTGAAATTACTCAACAGTTATTTGTTTTAGTTTAGGAGTTTTTCACTAATTTTCTTATTGGGACAATTCATAGTTTTTAGTTTCCTTCAGAAGTCTCTGAGTGGTCTAAGGTGTGTATATTTAGCTTGTTTGTATCACACATGTATAAAATCCATAATTTAAAATTATAGAATTATTAACAGGAGAATGTTAATTGAACAAAGTTATAAGCTGAATAAATTTGTGATGCATATATACTCTCTGTTCTTTAGTATTTTTTAAGGTACAACTCACTATTCAGAGAATTGATCAGTTGATTTATTTATCCATCTTTTACTTAGTTACCTGTGATTTTTTTTTTTTTTGAGGGGATCTTAGCATTAGGGTCCTAAGTTTGTGCTTACAAGAAGCTGGCCAAAACTTGCCTTATGATTTTTTCTCCTATGATTCCTTAAAAACATTAAATCAGCAGAATAGACATATTGGTTTGTTCTTATGGTACTGATGATTACATTCAGGTCCTTGCACATGCTAGGGATTGTGTCACTGAATCACATTCCCAACTGAAAGATACTTTACTTTTACAACATCTCTGAAAAGCATGTATTTGTTTTTTGGAAGCCTCATGAATCAAACCGTAGGATGGAACCTTTTAATGCCCTAGCCCTCAGTAAAGGAGGGCTGATTGTAGTGCTGTGTTGGGTGTGGAGCACCATGTGAAGCTCGCATTTGGCCGTGTAAACCCCAGTCCAACTATAGGAACACCTGACTCACTCTTGAGGGAGGGGGGAAAGAACTGGATTTGGCCAGAAGTGGAGACTGATCTAAGCATTATTGGGTCAGTGGGACCATAGGACTGTCTGCTCCCTGCCCAGGGAGGGGATGGGCAGTTGCAGAGAAGTAAAATGACCAGATGTGTTGGGAGGGGGAAGAGACCT